>OMNN01091544.1:0-18069 GCA_900302755.1 Chromis chromis | reverse complement strand
ATGCAGCATGTTGACAGTGTAACTGTATAGTAGATGCTAGATAACTGCATTTCTTCTAAGTGGAACTGCTGGTTTACTCTTATGTAAAATTTAAAAATAACTGTTTTGATCCCTTATATTAAAAATACAGGCCCTACAGTAGACAGTAGTCAGTGCACCTTCCACTTCCAAGGTTGTCATTTTTATTGTTTCAGTGCCTCATGTGTCCACTTCTGGTTTGATGATAGATTCAATCCTACTCTGCATGGAGCGCACCAGTGAGATGTTCTGCCATTCTTCAGAGACTATTTTTTTTCCAGTTGCTATTTTCTGGAAGGTTTGTGTTTCTCTTTCTCTAAAATAACCTAAAGGCATTCTATTGGATTCCAGTCAGGTGACATACTTGTCCAGGTCATAGTATTCCTTTAGTCTCGTCTGGTTTTGGATCTGGCTTATATCCTTTTCAGCGCTTGATTGGCAGGTAGGGCACTGTCCATGGCGTCATTGTAAGAGGACAGCCACTGCAGCTCTGATTTGTGGTACTATGGCTAATTCTAATCTCCTGATAACGGCTGACACTGTGTTTCTGCTCACTTTAGTGGATCACAGATCTTCCTGTATTCTTTTCCATCTTTGTCTTTTCCTTGTGGAACCACGATGCATACATGCAGAGAGACACCCATTGGTCCAACACTGGGAACGTTCTGGTGTTCACAGGTCATTTTACAATTTCATCACAAATTTTCTAACCTGGGTGTCAGCAATCACAGATGTATTCACTTTTGTTGCATTGAATTTCTACTTCTGGACCTGTATATTTAGTATAGTCTTTATAATGTCTTTTGATTTTCTATAAGAGGAAATACGCTACTATTCAACTTAGAAATAATTATGATTATTTAGAAGTGATACAATTTTGAATTATTTGACATTGCAGTGATTTTGCACTCACTTCTGTTTTACACGAGAGCAGGGACTCTGTAGGTCAGTTTGTAATATACAGCACCAGCTGCAACAGCTGATGTCTACCAGTGCTGCAGAAGTACTCATCTCATTTAAGTAAAAATAGCAATGGCTCACTATAAAATGGTTTTAAAAGTAAAACTTCCCACTAAGTCAATATAGGTGAATGTTCTGTTAGATTGTTATTAGTGAGCAATTGGATTGTTGATGCTGATTGAGATAAAACAACTCTTACTACATAGACAGCTTAGCTGATTTATTTACAAAAGTGCATCCAATTGTATAAGTCATATTAAACTAAGGAATCTTAGGAGTCACTTAGCAAGTAACTACAAGTGTCACATGAATGTAGAGTAGTGAAAAGTGCAATGACATGGGGTAGAATGTATAATGTAGCAACAAGTAGAAATACTCAAATAAAGTACAAATACCTTGAATTGTTAGTAGAATTATAAATAAAGTATAGGGTAAATGTACCCAATTATACCTTTGAAGGTATTGTACCTTTAAAAGTATAAGTAAGTATATTTATTCAGTACATACGTTTAAACTGCTATACAAAGGTAAGCTAGTTAAACCAGAAATGATGTTATAGGGCTCCTTAGTCTAAGATCACCATCATCTTACCTCTGCTCCTCCCATGTCAGTGCGAACCCAGCCTGGGTGGATGGCTGCCACCAGTATGTTGTGGATCTTAAAGTCCTCGGCCTGACAGCGAGTCAGCATGTTCAACGCTGCCTGGTGACAGCAGAAAGGCCAGATTTCATTGTTGTTCACACAATAAATTCTTATTTAGCATAACTTTACGTGACAACACAGGTTTCTTAAACCAATCAGAAAATAATTTATGTAAATAACATCATGGAACATTCATAAACCAGACTGCAATCACACAACTTCAACTAGAGCTTTCAACAGACTGCTGGGATCTCATAAACAAGTAAAGGAGTCGCCTCCTTCTGCCTGTTAGAAAGAATGCAAGTTTAAGGCACTCCCACATTGACTTCAATTGTCACACCCAGAGCTTCAGTCTCATCTCTGTGCACTATGAGTTGGAAAAGCAGGATTTTTCTTTTTAAATGATGCAAACATCGACAGTACCCTACGCCTCTTTAAGAATATTTCACTTAAAAACAGATGTTCCCTATGACCCCAGATGGTACACACGGTCAACTCAATCGATATTCAATGTTACAATGTTTACAATTTCATTTAGCAGACACTTTTCTCCAAAGCGACGTACATCTGAGAAAGAACAAGACAAGCAAAGATCTAGATAGAAGGTGAAAAGACCAGGAAGAGCAAAAACTCTGCTTTAGGTCCTGATTGGGCAATAATAGGAATAACAATGACAACAACATCCATATGCAACGCTGATAGCATCATCATCATGCAACGCTGATAGCATCATCATCATGCAACGCTGATAGCATCATCATCATGCAACGCTGATTGCATCATCATCATGCAACGCTGATAGCATCATCATCATGCTACGCTGATAGCATCGTCAGCATCACTAAGTGCGTAGATAGATAGATATTCACCACTTTAATAACAAAATCTGTCAAATTGAAGATGGTCAAGCATCGGGCATTCAGTATTTGAAACTGAGGCGGAATGACCCATTTGTTAAATATCTTCGATGATCACAGATCTGAAATCCCACTGTGATTAAAATTACATCAGACGGGAGATGTGTAACTCATACAGTTCCTGGGATAATAACAAAACCTTGAAGCATGCATACAAAGTGTGGGATTTCAGGATACATGGAAGTACATTTCTAATATAATTAAGAACACAAGCATATACATTCAACAATTAGAAAAATAACACTTTAGAAGTGTATATGCTTAGGATAAAAGTCTCTGTGTCTTTTATGGCTGTGACAGAGAGAATTCAATTTTATTTATTTACATAGCGCAAATTCACAACAGATGCCATCTCACAGCAGAAGGGGGGTGTTTGTCTCATGTGTGTTTGTCTTCCACAAATACTTCAGATGTGAGGTGTTCTTCTTCAATACTGGTCCTGATGACCTGGAATAGTGAGTCCAAATTTTAGGGACATCACTCCAGTGATGCTAGAGTTCCTTAATATGATGTTTTAAACATTTTTCTATAGAAAGTTCTGGGTGTTAGGAGGAGAAGAAAGTCAGGAGGTCACAGTGAAGAATGCAACCTCCTTTTCATTATCTTCAGGATTGACAGTCTGTGACCACTGAAATTGATTCTTTGGTAGGTTGTGAAGTCCTGTTGTCTCCGAAAGGGCCATAAATGGTCATTCTGTAATAAACATCTGATATGCAGATGCTAGATCTGGGTAGGAAAGTTTTGGATTAACTGTCTTCTCAAATGATTCAAATTAACATAATGTCAGCATATAACCAATTCACAACATCTGTCATCTCATAGCACTGAACATAGTAAGGTAAGAAAAGCAGAATGAGGTATATGGTGCAGCAAACCCAAAATCCAATGTGTAATGTAATGAGAGTATGGGAGAACAGGTGAAGCATCAAGGGACATTGTTGTGGCTAATGATTACCCATAGCTGTGACTTAGATTGTGAACTTTGTCCCTCTTGCTGTTTTGGCAACTGCCCCCCTGATCCTTAATAGACAATCCTTTCTTAACAAAACATGAACAAGTTGAGGTAAAGTTCTATTGAGTCAAATTCTCCCTACATGCATACGCAATACTTCCAATTAAGATTTGATGTAAGCTAGTACCTTGCTGGTCCTATAAGGGTACATCTGCACTTCTGTGAAGGTCTCTGGACATTTCTCTATGGATGAAATGATGGTGGAGATGTTAATGATGGCTGACCTCCTGCAGGACATTTTGTTACCTAAGACACAAAGAGAGAACAACATACTTACATCATGACTTAGAAATAATCAAAACTATTTTACTATAAAACATTTCAAACTTCACATCTTTCACTTTAATGGCTAGATTGATTCTAAATGTTGATTAAAGAGCAGCCACTATTTCCAAGAATACACACCACCATTGTGCAGTCAGATCCAGTTACCTAGAGTATCATTTTGTAAATTACAGCTACATCTTTGCTCTAATCTGGAATTAAATCCAAGGCCTCTGACGCCTGGGACACATCCTTTCCCCTAAATCATTACACAACACAACAGAAGCACCATTTGCTTTTTCCTTAAATAAATTAATATACACAGTATGACTAATGAGAAGATGGTCTGGCCATTGTGAGTATAACTGGCATTTTCAAAGTCACTGTTAAAGTGAAATAAAGCGGGAGCTGCATTACCGAACATGAGCGACCCTCGTGTGAAATAAACTGTCTTCCAGCAAAGACAAGCGGGTTACACGTGTAAACAGATGTGCCAAAGGGGATACAGCCTTTAGATCTGGTTACCAGTAAATCACAGCATGTGGCAGCATAAAGATATAACCTAAATGTAGTTTTTAGCACAGTGACAGCAGCAGGATGCATATAAGCATCCGCAAAGAGAGAGAGTTGAGTGCATTTATGCACAAAGTGCTGGTTCCTCCCACAATAGGAAGCCCTACCATCTCTGCTCCAGGTCTGTACAGGGATTGTATGGTGGAGTAAATGGAACTGGGTGATTTGTTGTCATTTGTTGTGTGGGATGTCAGGAGTTAACTAAAAGAAAAAAGTCCATCTGGAGGCAGATCAAGCAGGCGAAGCTCCTCAGTGGAAGGGCAGACAGGCAGGAAACCAGCAGTGAAGGCAGCACCCCTCTAAAGGCCTGGCAGGAGGCCGGTGGCTAAAGTGGAAGCCCTCCAGAGGTTGAGCAGGTGGCCACCGGTGTAGGTAAATCCCCAGAGGTGGACTAACCACACACTGGGGTTCAGGAAAGGTTGGGAAACAAGAAGAAGGCTGGGAACCTGAGCAGTCAGGCAGCTGATGAGTACCATCTAGCAGGGCAGACAGATGTTCATCAGGCTGGTAGTCAAAAGCAATAGCTGACTCAGGAGTAGTCTCTATCATGGACAGTGCTGACTCAGGAACAGGGAGACATCAGGCGGCTCAGACTCTGGAAAAATCCTCAAGGCAGCTGACCATGGCAGGGGCCTGGACCTGATGTCTATCAACCCAGGGGCATACTCAGGGTCAGAATAGGTACTAGTCTGCTCACACTGGAGAACCAGAGAGATGTTGACCGTCCAGGTTTACTTACTTAAACTAATGCTAGACCACAATAATCCAGTCAGTCAAAAATAAAATAAAAGACAAGAAACATTGGAAAAAGATCATGGTAGAACCTGAGGTACAACCAAGACAGTCTAAAACTCTGGAAGGAATGTGTCACAATATGTGTTTCTGCATTTAAAAACACTGTATGAACATACTAACAGATAATTAAAAAGACTTTCAGGAAAAATATCAATACCATATTTATACATAATTCATGCATGTAAAACTATATATATTTATATGCTCTATTTTTCCCATTTTTTCATAGTGAATAAAAAGGAAACTCTTCTACAGCTTTCTTTATTCATAGTTAGGCTGAGCCATATCACAGCTGAATTGATAGCAGGTTTAGACAGAGCATGGTCAGATCCACAATGAGATACTTTCAGGATTGAAACATGTCTGCTCTTTGTCTGCTCTGAAAAAAGGAATTTCAGTTGTTGCAGAAAAGTTTGCCTGTTCTGTGGCAGCTGTGGCTTCGTTGGAAGAGTGGATTGTCAACTAACTGCAAAGTTAATGTTTGATCCCCAGTCCCTCTACATGCTGAAGTGTACTTGGGCAAGACGCTCCCTGTGTTGCAACTGGTGTGTTAATGAGTGATGCTTGTTAAGTGCTTTGAGTAGGCTACCACAAAGGTAGAGAAGCACTATATGAGTGGAGACTGTTTACGGTTCTCATAAACTGTTGGCTGTTTTTCTGCACTCTAGCTGTTCAAATGCGCATGTCAAAGTGTTTTTCCATCTGCCCCTCTGGGCATTACTAAAGTTAAAGTTTTATGAGTACGACAATAATGATTTGAAATGAAACTGTAAGTGTCCACTGAGTCTCTGCTTTTTCTCTACACTTTTCATTTCCCACCTATTAAATGTATCAGAGATACAAATACAAGTATAAAAAATGGATACTTACCATTGTCCTTTGCAGGTGAGTCCCTCTCTGCTGCTCTTTGCAGGAGTGGCAGCAACATCTGACAATATGAAAATGATGAACTCATTAATCAACTCAAGCCCACAATTTTGTTATATTTTGTTTAAAGTGTTACTCATAGTCTCCATCCATCCTTCCATTATCTATACACCACTTAATCCTCTGTAGGGTTCACCCAACCCAAATTGGAAAACACCAAAAGGCAGTTCTGTTAGTTGTTGTATATTGCCCACTTGTATATTTTGATACATCTTATGTGAAGATATGAGAGATTATGGGAATCAGACCTTCCTAGTGGAACAGCTGCAAAGAATCCACCTCTGAGGGAGACCAAGAAGGAGAGAACCATTTGGAGCGTGAGATTTTAGTTTCACTGAACACACATCTGAATTGTGCCTGGTGGATTCTGTAAGGGCTGTTAAGGAGCAGAGTGATGGAGTGCTGCATCTGATTACCTGGCCTCCACAATCTCCCACCTTTACTCAGCTTAGATGGTTTGGGATAAGCTGGAATGCAGGGTGAAGTACAAGCAGCTTTTAAGTGTTCAGCATACGTGGGAATTTCTTAAAGACTGTTGGAAAAGCTCCAGGTGAGAACCTCATGAAGCTGGTTAAAGAATGAAGAGTGTGCAAAGCTACTTGGAAAAATATAATAACTGAAACATATTTTGCTTTGTTGGCACTTTTTGACTTACTGAATAAATTAAAATGTTTTTATTTCATAGTTTTGATGTCTCCTGTTTTTTCTTAACTGTAGTGAATAGTAAAACTAATGAAAAGCCCATAATAACAAATACATGTGTCCAAACTTGACTGGTACTGTGTACATTTCACATTTTGAGTGTTGTCTCTCTGTCTTTAAAAAAAAAAAAACTTGTTCATGAGCTTAGCTGACCACCAATTGTTTTGTTGTTGTTTCTTTGTATTTTGTTTCTGCTTGTAACACCTCAGCAGGGACGTGGACTTGATGATCACCAACAAAGAAATATGTATTTCCCTTATTTGACAGTCTTGTGGTAAGACACTGCAAGAGATACACCGTTAGTGTTTTTACCATCACAACATCCTCACTATACAACATACTATAAGCACAGACAAGAATAAGAAAAAACAACCTTTGCAAGGACAAACGGTCCGACCACATTGGTTTCATACACCTCCATCATGTCCTTTTTCCTGGTTGCAGATAGCGATGCTGGTGAGGCCGGTTTGTTGATAGCAGCATTGTTGATGAGAAGGTTCAACCCACCAGCTGTGATCTTCTCACTGACAGTCTGGGCTGCAGCTGACATACTGTCCTCATCTGCCACATCTGCAGGTGGACAGGAGCACACATTATCACATGCAGAGCCTCTTGAATGTCAAAAAGAACTGCACAGCAACAACAGTATGAAATTCAAGGGACATAAAATACAAAGTCTGATGTCTTGGTTATGTGAGTTTCTCATTGCTATTAAAATGGGAAAGGTTTTGGTGCACATAAGGACTACTGTGAATGTTTAACAAGTCTGTCCATGACTCACATGAATAAATACACTGAAAAGTGTAAATAATTGTTTGATGTTCCAACTTGTAAGGCACCTTAGTTTGCATTATGACCCATGGGAAGCCTGCTTAAAGGTTTGTGGTGCCTTATTATGTAATAATGCCGCATTTTGTAATACGTTGTCACATAATGCACCAAATGATTACATTTTCTCCATAAAAAAAGTGCAACACCCGCATTTTGTAATAACTGGTGCATTATGTAACAACTTATTACAAAATGCGGCAAAGTTTATTACATATTGAGTTCAAAAAATGTATTACAAAATGCGGCGTTATTACATAATGAGGTGAAAATATATTACAATATTACATAAAGCGGCATTATTACATAATGTGGTGCTACAAGGTTTTAGTTAATTTTTCAGTTATTTACCATTATCCAAATTGTACACCAGGAAATATAAAGGATAGCACTATCAAATACAAGATGCGACTTAATTGTACTTCTTGATGTTACAATAACAAAGAAGCAAGAGTCAGGTGGTGAGGGGACATCATATTACCAGCAAAACAACAGAACGACAAAAAAATGATGTCATGGTCCATTTCATGCCCACTTTTCCAGAATGTAAAAGATACATTTATGATATTCTGGTCACATGGAGAGGTGATAGTGAAGAGCTTTTTTCATTTCCTGGAATAAATACATTTTTATTAACTTTCTAGCACTATAGTCCTTTTCCCACCCATTCATTCTGGAGGGCTTTGTTTCAGTAACTTGTTATTCAAAAGGGAGACAGGAGGCTCTCAATCTATTATTCGGGAAGACATTTTACCCTTGTTATTAAAATCATCATGTCATTTAAGTGCAGATGTTCAGGGTGTTGGGATGAGTTTTGTACCTGCCCCTTTGTACAACATTTATGTTTAGTCTCCTTTGGTTAGTTGGTTCTTTAAAGCTGCTTTCTGACCTGCCTTGCCCATTAAAGGTCTTGCCTTCATCTTGAATAATGATAATAACAGGGGGGCACATTTGTACCACTTCCTGAGGTGTTAGACAAACTCTGGGTCTGACAGCACTAAACAAGCACTTCATGACATCTTTCCTGCTTTGTGTGGTGACAAGGGCCCAGTCAACGAAATATGATCTGGACTTGTCTAACTCTTTTCTGGTTACAGAGCAGTTTCCAGATGCCCAAAGCTCAGTCTGGGATCCAAGCTGCTGATACTGGGCCATTTCTGCAAAACTGCTGGCCACTTGGGCAGAGTTTATCACAGCACAACAGGGTGATGCCACTGTTTCAAAACGTTTTTCCTCTGTCCTTAGGCCACAAGCCAAGATAAGAAAAATGCTCCATGTTCCTGATGACGTTCTGTTGATGCGTCACTGGGCTAATGATGCCTTTGAAGGTGAGGCTTGGGCATAACTTAGTAGGTTATTTTACCTACAGCTTTTCGGCCTCATGTGTTGTTCTTTGCTCATGACCATCCATGGTCAGGACACACTGGGGTCACGACAACCTCTGGCAGAGTCCTCAAACATGTCTTTTGGCCAGGACTCAAGTCTGATTTTGTTCGTCATTGTCATACTTGTCATGTGTGTCCCCCTGCTCTTCTCTGCCCCATTCCAGTAATGAGGGAGCCATTTGCAAGAGTAACTGTTGATTGTATGGAACCATTGCCATAGATTAAAGCTGGAAATATAAACATCTGTGTGCTTCCACTAGGTTTCCAGAAGACATTCTACCACGGAAAATCACAGTTCCAGTCATCACTAAGGCTCTGGTATAGTCTTCTCAGTTTTTGCCAAAAGTGGCTCAAACTGATCAAGTCACTAAGACTTAAGTATCTGCTCAGGCTTTTAAAACCTTAGGCTTTAAGCCACGGAGAAAGAAGGCTAACTATTTGCAGTATCAAGCTCATGGAGTTCTCATTGCCTTGTAGATACAAAGTCTGATGGATGATCAAGTTTTTGTACTGACTTTTTGAAAGGTGACTGCTGTAACTATTTTAAATTCATAACCGTTGCCTCTTTTGATGACTGCATGGATTAAGCTAACATATGTCAGCAAACCTGACATGTTAAAGGGATGTTGGCAAGTTCAATCTGCAAACTATCTATTTATAATGGATTTCATAACCATCAGAATTTTAATGTGTGAATGGATATGTGCTGTGTTTTATGTTTCTGCACTGGCGCTTTCCCTGTAAACGAACTTCCTAACGGATAAGTAAAGTTTATTTGACTTGATTTGATTTGAAACCTTAGCATAATTAATATTTGAACTCTTTTGGGTGAATTTTGCCAGCGCTCCTGGCACACCTAGTCTAGGTACTGTGTCCCAGCGTCACAGACACTGATGTTTAATATAAATGTACTTATTTCAGTTACGTAAGTGTATATTTGAGTTTCTGCTGAGACATGAGAGGGGTGTGTTGTGTTTTTACCTAGTTTGATAATAGTGATCTTTCCAGGATATTGAGTGGTGACCTCTCTCAGTGCCTGAAGGGAACAGAGAGAAGGAGAGAACAGTGATCTTTGAAAGACAGAAGGATGAATCCTCATTCAATGCACTTCTGGCAAATTCAGTGAATCTACCTTAATGGTCCACTAGCTGTCTGTCCTGAGTGTCACAGGGCAAAAAAATAAATACATTTTAAAAATCCTTGTATCCTTCTATTCTAGCGTGGCCTGTGCACAGAAAGGACGGAGGACAGTGGGAGCAGCAGGGATGGCAAATCTGGCACATGCTAACTAGTTAAATATCAGCTATCTTTCTCCACAGACTCCACCTTTAAGTACGTATACATAGTAAATGGATGGTCTATATTCAGGGGCTCAAGGAGGTGCATCCACACACAACCTCTAAAACAAGTGGTCTCTCACAATAAAAAAAACAGCTAAGAGATCTAAAGAGATTTAGAATGTAGTCATCTATATCCAATATATGTGAACATACATACACATGCACACATAATGCTATCATAAATAACAGCGCTGAAGTTATTAAACTGTTCTTTGAAGGTAAGCTGAGGAGTTCTGACCTAGTGGCATATGGAGCAATGTTATGATAAGCAGGTCTCCATTGACTTCATATCCTGAGCTCTACATCATTCCTGTTGGCTCTCCAAGAGACAAAGAAGGACCTCAGCACTGCTAAGGCCTTACATAGTTTGAAAGTAAGAAAATGTAAGTGTGTTCTGTTAAAGCTATAGCAAAAAAAATGCATAATCATATTACATTTACATTTAGTAAAAATGGAAATCATCAACAGGATAAAACACATCTTAAAATATAGAACTATGTAATACAGTGTTGCAAACTCTCATGATTTTGGTGTGAGATACCAGCATTCAGTCTCTGTCTCATGCTTGCATGGTGCCTAAACAAATTAAACAATGATAGGTTTAACAGGCATTTTCCCATCAAGTACACTGCAGCATCTCTTCTGCTGATCAATTCACTCAAATTACTATTAAATAAATGAATTAAAATAACTGTTACTGATATAATCACTAATAATTATCCCATTCTATTTTCCTCCCCATTACTGTAAAAGGGGTGGTTTTTGGTTCCTTCCCATTGTCATCAACTGGTTGCGCAAAGAGAATCCAAAGGGAACTTTGGATAGTTGGGTTTCTCTGTTTCAGATTCGAAGGTCTTCATCTTAGTGTGTTAAGTGGTATGACATGCAGTATGTTGTGAATTGGCACTATACAAATCAAATTTAATTTAATTGAATAATCTCAAGTTGACAACATCGCCATGCACATGTGTATATATATATATGTATGTATATATACTTAAGTAAATGTCATCTTAGTCAATCAGAATCAGAAAGCCTTTATTCTGATTAGTGATATTTCTATCCTTTGGAAAACATTTTTGAAGTAATTCTGTCAACCCTGCTGACCTGTAAATATAAGTAAATGTAAACAATCTAGTCCTAGTCCTTCATTAATATGACCTGGATGACTGATAATCCACACCGACCTAAACAATCCAATTCCGACAACAGCTTCAGACAACAGCTGTTGAAAAGATCTCTCAGTGATGGGACAAGCTTATGGAATCACTGTTACTGATCAACAGTCTGTTCAACCTAACACAGTAGACTGGAACTAACTGCTTGGAAATAACCCAATCCCAGGGCATTTCTGCATGGAAGAATCAAAAGCAGCTCCCAAGCTCTTCCATAAGTAGCATTTTTGTGTATGTGTGTGTTGGCATTGTGTATTTATGCTGTCTCACCTCAGCTCTGGTTCCTTCAGGCTCTCTGCAACAGGCATAAATGTGAGCCTCTCCTCCTGTCTTCTCTGCCAGCTGTTTGACCAGCTCCAAACCAATGCCTCTGTTGGCCCCAGTCACTAAAATGTTGCCTTCCAATTCCACTGACATGTTAGCTGTTTAACTGGTCACACTACTCTCTTGTCAATAACTGAACATGTGTAACACTGTGGCTGTAATGCTATTCCTGTGTGCGTCCCGCTCTTTATGTAGGAGTGTGCTCCACAAAGGTCTGATAAGCCTGTCACACTGTGTCACTCTGTGTCAACATGTGTGTTATGTCACCCATTGCACGTACTAGACCTTTGGCCCACCTTCACTTTACTTTTCATGATATAACCAGTTGTCCTATCAGCCACCCCAAAAAAAGGTTCTTGTTTGACTTTTAGTGACATTTTTGGGACTCCAGTACTGAGGTCGGTCTGTCAGTAAATGTTTCTCTAAGCTTGCCCGTCTTCCCTCACTTCCTAATCAGTCTTTGTTCTTAAGCAATCAGTTAAATTTTATCTCGACATCTGCTTATGACAGTGTGTATTCAGTAACATTTTAAAATGCAATCACTCTTGGTGTAGAACAAACTATTTGTTCTCACAGAGTGCAGTTTGATCATTAGTAATGCTGTGATGATGTCAAGGCCCAGAATATGTGGAAAGTGTGTGTTTAACCAGAAAGATGAAGTTACCACATTGCCAGAAACTAAAGAATGGCACCTGGCTTCCTGTCTTCAGTGACTCAGTCTAAACTGAGTCACTGAAGACAGAATGTACTGAAGGATATGATGTACACAACTGGCCAGAACAATTATCTTGTCAATCCAAATGCTTGACAGTTAAACTAGATTAACAGAAGTATAAGCTGACTATTATTTCAGAGATAAACAATATAGAAAGTCAGCTTAGTTTCCAGGAGGACCGGTGATGGTCACGCACGCACTAAATATTAAAATGTTTGGTTGCAAGACCAATCTCATAAAAAAGCATCAATCTCATAAAATGTTGACCCCTTTTTGTGATGTTAAACGATGAGAATGAATGCCGACAAAAAAAGAGAAAAATAAGTTGTTACATTCAACATATTGTGACCTTGAACAAAAGCAAAAACACAAAAACAACATTTGGCATTATGGATGTAGTGACCCCTTTTTGCCTATCAATCAAGGGCACCTGGTTGCTGATGGTAAAGATGTTTCGACGCGTGACAATGACATGTCCACTCCACTGCTCTGATCCACAATTTACTACTTCAAAAACTGCCACATACAGATGCATCCTGTGCTGCCTGTTACTCATCTCAGTGTGTTCTCAGTGACACAGCCTGTAAGTTCTTGAAATCAAGCATCCTCTGGAAGCGCTGGGTCAGCAGTGTGTTGTATTTTTACAGTCATCATGTAACCAAGAGCAATAAAGGGTGAACTATGAATTGACTTGGGATGTCATCATAAACAGGAATAGGTATTACTTCCTTTTCCACATTATACACAGCACCGTGTCACTGTACCCAGCATGCCGCTAATGAAAACCTTTGTTTCTGTTGCACCACATTTGCGCTTGGAGCAGTGTCTTGTTACCTGCCCTCTTTGTGATTTTCATGAACAGGACATCAAGGCAATGTTTGGTAACAAAGGGGCAGCATTGGCTGTTTGCATAACAGTGCCTTAAGCCTCCATGTGCACTAAAACAGTTTGCACCAGTATGACCAGTATGAAAAGCAGCAGCTCCAAGTCTAAATGTTTTTCTATATGAAAAAGATAGATTGTTCAGTCCAAGTAGGAATTGCCTCACACGGAGAGGTTTAATGCAAAGGTCCTCCCTTATGTTTCCTGGACAGTGTTTACTTGCTGAGCCATGGCAAAGGGATATTATCACAAAGAAACTAGTTTTGCCAAATACCCACTTGATTTGTCTGCCTCCAAAAACTGAAGCCTGCCTTTTAGCTTCAGGTGAATGATTTGGGACATTGTTATTGTGGTAAGTTCCAAGTCAAGACCTGTGAATCTGACTCATTTGGGAAGGATAAAGCAACAGGAGTGCAGTTTGTGGAATGTTTACATGGATTTCACTTTCAGTACAGAAACTAGTAAAAATTATATAACAATAAGAAGAATATAAACAATATTTCAGTAACACTTGGCTCCATTTATGACAATTCCTCTATTTAAAAGAGCTAAATGAAAAAGAGCACCTGAAAACAATCCATGCTATGTGCTACCTGAGGAGTGGTCACCTAAAAGCAACTGTAAAAAAGGCAAATACGTACAAGTGAAGTGAAAGCAGAAAGGGTCAAATAACTTGATGTTGTCAAAAATGTCAAACGTAACTGAGAAAAGAACACAAGGATCATTCAGAAAAGACCAAGCATTACCAGATACAATTCAGGTCACAGAATATCCCATGCCACTGAGGGCTTTTACTTGTAACAGAGTATTCTTCCATTGTGGTATTGTGCAGCAAAACTTGATCATATGACTAATAAAGTACTCAACTACAGCAATGTTTGCCATTAAATACATTTTTTTACTGGAAAAAAAACCCTGGTATTTTGCCAATACGGTATATGCTATTACAGGCAAGGTAAACATACACTGAATAGGGCAAATAAATACAAAATGGTAAAAGAAATAAGCTTCAGTGAAGGAACACAATAGCATTTTTAATTTTATAATTAATCACTTTAATTGTAGCCACAGGCTTATTACTTAAATACTTTACAGGAGTTAACAATGAAAACAAGCAATAGGATAGCTTTAGGCCAGATGTGTGGGCCGTATAAATATAGTGTACGTAACAAAAGCAGCTCCAGATTTCACCATATCTTTGGCAAGAATGACAGAAAAGTAGGCAAACTGTGTCATAATTGCACACAACATACATAGTGTCTATGTCTGTCTGGGCTTCTTCTGGCGCCCCCCATGGGCGCTTGATGGGATTAACATCTTGGGAGTTTAGAGGCAGGATCAGCACTGTGGGTTCTTTATTGTGTTTCTTAAGCCGTTCCTCAGCAGTTTTTTGCGGTGTGGTAGGCCACACTGTCCTGCTGGGTGCGACCAACATCTGGGAGTGCTGCTGCCATGGGGGTTGTATGTGGTCTGCAACAATGTTTAGGTGGATGGTGCAAGTCAAAGTAACATCCACATGAATGTTAGGGTCCAAGGTTTCCCAGAACACTGGAATGTACGGATATGATCAGTGTCATTCACTTGTCTTAGTGTTTTGGATGACCGGTGTATATTTACTATGATTTATAATTCCTAATAGGGTATGATTAATGCAAGACTAATGACGACGAAATATACTATTAGGTACAACAATCTGGTGTGGCTTCTCTATTCAAGAAGCTAAATGTTGTTATGTGATAGTGTTAACCAAGCCACTGAATCCAGACCAACAGTCTATGATCGACTTTTAGCTGTAAAATAGAAGTCAAGCCCCTCCATTCATTAGTGGTGTCTGCTGATGCTTTAGAGGACCACAGGGAGCTGGAGCCTTTCTAAAACTGGGAGACAGGCTGACACACAGAGACACTCCACCATTCACAATCACAGTCTTTGGACTGAGGGAGAACACAATACACATGGGAGAACAGACAAACTCCACACAATAACTCAATCAAGCCAGGAAGTTCACACCCAGAGAATGTCAAACGATACGCAATAATAAATATCTGACTCAAAATAAATAAGTACATGTGATATTAATGCTTCATACCTATTTCCCAAGAGAACAGAGGGACTTGCTGTATAGTTAAAATTTTAGAAGTTTCTAATGACATGACTTGGTGGAATCAAGTCAAGAGACAACAATGTTCAGATAAAGCTTTTTTTTGGTTGTGGTGAAAAGATAATCATGGAAAATCATTAGTTTTCCATATCTCTCAGTCATGTAAAATCCTTTCTGACACTTGAGATGGTATCTGTGACTGATGGTTCTACAAATACAGGATACACAGAGTAATGTCTGTTACCTCCACTGACAGCTGCTGCATCCCACTCACCTGACTTCCCTTTAGTGGAGTCAGCTGTTGAATTGCATTAAGTTATGGGGAACAGAAACAACTTCACTTCATGCTAAATGATGAGCTTTTGATAGTTTTCATATAAATGGGTATATTTTATTAATGACATACGATATTTCCTATTTCAGATCCCAATTCAGGAAGAACAATGTAACAATGAATTGCAAATGAACGATGGTATCCATATAACATTTACTTTTCACCTGTTGTCCATCTTAACATTAAAACATTACATATTGTTAACTATAGCACAGAACTTCTCCCATTGGTTTTTACCACTGCTGTGTCCATTAAAGGACTTGCAGTAAACCTCTTACTTTGCATGTTAACCTGGATCCATATTTATCAAATTGTTAAGAGTGATATATGGAAACATTTAAAAACTGCCAAACTGGCATTTAAAACATTTTTTTTACTTAAAATATACTTTAATTACTGAAAGGTCTCTATAAGCCCCTTCTGGAGTTATACATGGAGAAGAGATGAGCATCTGACACATGTTTTAAAACGACCATATACATAGTGGTAGCAGGTCATAATAAATAATATGGAATGTGAAGCAAAGCTAGAAACTTGACCTTCAGGAAGGAGTTCAGAAAGGCCTTGTGGTACCAAAACCCTGCTGGCTGCATCATGAATGGGCTCACTGCTTTTGTGGCCATTGCTTACAGGAGAGGGTTACCTAGGAGGTAAAGAACTGCATGCTTGGATGCAAGAAACACACATTTAACACATTACTTTTTCAGCCATTCCTTCTGTGTTTCTCCTCATGGGCAGAGTCACCTTCTGGCTGCTGCCACAGTTCATCCTTTACTTCAAGTGAACAGTTAAGATCGACCGTTGAGTCCGGCTACTCATGAGCACTCCAAAACACACATGACATCATGCACAGCCACAACAAGTGTGCTTTGTAATTGTGTGTGTGTCAGAGATGACTGTCAGCTCCATCAGTTCGATCTGCTCGTCGTTTTTCATCCCGTAGAATGACTGGAAGCACTCAGATGTTTATGTCCTGTACATCTGTGGGTGTAGTTGAGAGGTCCTGCCCTTCACCTAAGCTCTTTGTTTCCATGGTAATCGATTGGTGCTGTTGTTGTGCCAATCTGAGACTGGTTTCCAGCAGCGACTCTATTTGTTCCTGACATGCTCTGAGACAGTCCTGAAGAGTGAAAGGTCAAATTAATACAGAGATGGTCTTAGATCAGTGAGAGTGAATTATAGACAGATGTACCCACCGGGTCACTCCTGATACTCTGTGCCAGCTCTGTCAGTGTCTGAGACATCATTGTATTGCTCTCCATTTTCATCTGTAAGCCCTCCACTGCTGCCACCACGCTGCCTGCTGCTACCATGGATGGAGGGCAGGCTATGAATTTGACATCTGAAGAGTTTCATAATGGAACATATTGTTAATATGGCACCTTTAAAATAGAGAAAACCAAATACGAACCACAAACATTCAAAGGTACAGTCAAAGATGCTTGAGCAGGCAGTGATTCAGACTGAAATCAGTTCTGCATTAAAACAGCACAGGAGCATGCTTTGGATGGGAAATCTTGTTTCACGTATTGAAGAGACAATAAAATATCTCAAGCGAAGTCAACTTGGAGTAACACATTAATGGGTTAAAGGGCTTAACAGACCCTAACACTATGCACAATGGTCTGCTCACATATATGTGTAACAATTTCAAGGTAAACTGTAAAAATACAGCATTTATATTATAAAGTTTACCAGGAATGTGCACTTCAGTGTGTATTTCTGGCCAATGCATAAATGATGAGACAAATCTAGTAGTAACAGACAACAGAAGTATGCATTTGTCAAGTTCTTCTTTCGAATACAGCCAGAGGGACTCATGACCTCAAGGAAGTTATTTGAAGTGTTTCACTGGTTTGGAGCTGTGTTAGATTAAATACTTTATTACCTACTTAGCAATCGTCTCCCTTCTAAGGTTGGCCACTCTGCATTGTTTATACCCTGAGCCACAAGAGAGACCTACTCTGACAATGACTGGGCTGATCCATTAGCCATGACTGGGCTGATCCATTAGCCATGACTGGGCTGATCCATTAGCCATGACTGGGCTGATCCATTAGCCATGACTGGGCTGATCCATTAGCCATGACTGGGCTGATCCATTAGCCATGACTGGGCTGATCCATTAGCCATGACTGGGCTGATCCATTAGCCATGACTGGGCTGATCCATTAG
>OMNN01091543.1:0-13399 GCA_900302755.1 Chromis chromis | reverse complement strand
CCTGTGGGGGCAGTGCTATGATCTGGGGTGGCTGCAGTTGGTCAGGTCTAGGTTCAGCAACATTATGTGCCTAAAGAATGAGGTCAGCTGACTACCTGAATATACTGAATGACCAGGTTATTCCATCAGTGGAGTTTTTCTTCCCTAATGGCATGGGCATATTCTAAGATGACAATGCCAGGATTCATCGGGCTCAAATTGTGAAAGAGTGGTTCAGGGAGCATGAGGATCTTTTTCACACATGGATTGGCAACCAGAGTCCAGACCTGAACCCCATTGAGAATCTTTGGGATGTGCTGGAGAAGGCTTTGCGCAGTGGTCAGACTCCCATCATCAATACAAGATCTTAGTGAAGAATTAATGCAACACTGGATGGAAATAAATCTTGTGACATTGCAGAAGCTTATCAAAACAATGCCACAGTGAATGCTGCTGTAATGAAAGCTAAAGGCGGTCCAACGTAATATTAGAGTGTGTGACCTTTTTTTGGTGGCGACTTTTTTTTTGGCCAGGCAGTGTATTTGAAAATATAAATAACCAGTCAAAAAGTATAACAGTATCTCTCCTTAAACAAATTAATGTTAAAAAAAAAGTAGTGTCTAACCTGGAGATGGGATGTATGGGCTGGCAGGTCCTGGAGATCCTGGAGACCCAGGAGTAGGAGACCAGGCTGGAGAGTAACCTGGAGAGAAGCCACTTGCATCTGATGCCGCACTGGGAGAGAAACCTGCTGCTCCAGGGGTCATTCCGCTTCCTGGAGGACAACAAAAGACAGCACACGTCAGTGGATGAAGACCAATAGAAGGAAAAAGAGAAAGCAATGTAGGCGTACACTCACCAACACTGGGGGACCAGGCGCCGTAGGCCGGGGTAGCTCCTGTGTTCCACGGGGTCATAGCGGGAGACATGCCACTCATGGGACTCGGCACCGTACCGAAAAACATTCCAGTGGCTGAACATAGGATAGACACAGAGCATAAATATCATACTTATATCTACTGTATGAACAATTCTTTATTGCATCCAACAAACGTTTCCACACTTACGTCCAGCCACGCTGATGCCAGGTATGTTTGTAGGGATCTCCATGCCGTATTTACACTTCTCAGCATCCAGCAGCAGGTCAAAGCAGCCTGTCCCTGCTGGGGCTAGCTGGCCCAGCATGATGTTCTCTGACACACCCTTCATGGGATCACTCTCACCATGGGACGATGCCTCCATCAACACATCCACCTGGAGGAGGGAATGCAAAAAAAAAGAGGAATTGAGAAAATGGAACCCAGCCATTTAAAAAATAAATCAATCTGCAACTAAAATCAAACGAGATTGTGCTAATGAAAAATCATTCAGGTAACTTAATTATTGTCGTACCGTCTCCTCAAAGGAACACTTCATAAGTGGTCCTGTGTCTTGACGGTTGATGCCGTGACGTGTGATGGCCATCAAGTGACCACGGCAGGTCATTGTGTCACAGAGCAGAGCCAAATGACGGTAGTTGACATAGGAACCATCAAAGGAGATGACGTGGTATAACTCCCTCTCCAGTGCCTTTCGCACAGCCTCAATTCCCAAAACCTATGAAACAGAGAGTAAGGGTAGATAAAACTAACATTTAAAAAAACAAAAACATTTTAATTCCACTGTTGAGACCAAACTATTTTTATGCTTTTATACCGTGAAGATCTCCACGATGTCATTGGAGGTGGTTCTGACGGGATCGACATCCTTCTCGCTGAGCACTCTCATGAGGCTCACTCCATCTGTCTCCAGGATCCACTCCTGCAGTGCTTTGAACTCGCCATCCTCTGTGATGATGATCTTCTTCTTATTGTCAGTCTGGGGCAAGTGCATGTACACCTGAAATGGAAGAGTTTGACATTTAACTTACAGCCACGAGCAGGATTTGTTTATATGAGTTTATATGAGCTCAGCAGTCATCCTGTAGTGGGATATTATTAACGGTGTGTTTTCACCTTGCTGATCTGCTCAATGCCCTGTAGGGTCATGTCCGTCAGCATGTTGGACTCGATGCACCTCAAAAACACATCATCGTCCATTTTGTCCACCACCTCCTCATCCTACACAAGAGAACAGTTATTTAGAATTTAAATAAAAAGTTGGCCACAGTCCATTTCTTGTAATTGTATATAATGCAATCTCTCACCTCCTGGAACTTGTTCTCGTCGCTGTTCATGATTCTGATTCGCAGCACAAGCTTCTCAGCATTGTCGTCATTGAAGATACAGTTCAGGTCATCTCCAAAACCTTGTAGAGAAACACACAGAAACCAGTGTCCTTAAGGAAACCTAACTTGTTCCCGTTAAAAAGCTGAAAACAAATGTTTGCACAACCCACCTGCATTGATCTTCTCCGCAATCTGCTCCATAGTCAGTTTGCGATCGGTCATGTGCTTGCGGTCGAGCTCAATGCGCAGAAGCCACGGTGAAATGCGAGTCACGTCAAAGTCGGGCATTTCATAGTAGACGTTCACCCACTCCTGGTCCTCGGCCACCACGGTGTTCTGCGGGTTGGGGTCGTAGTAGATGGCGGTGTTGGCTGTCACCTGAGAAGAAAAGGCTCATTTTAAATCCTAGGTTGTACATTAGAAATGATTATGCTAATATGACATCATCTGATATGGAACAATAAAGTGAGGCAGGTTGAGGAATGCTATTTAAAAATCTCTTAATGCCCAAAACAACTAGAGCTTCTTTACCACACCGTAAAACTGAAACTACAATAGAAGGAACTGTTGAATAACTTTCTTACCTTCCTCAGCGTGGTGTGCTCCAGTCGACAGAGGATGTCCTTGGCCCTCTCGGCGTCACGTGCTGCCTGACCCAGCAGGAACACGGTCAGCGAGGGTGTCTTGGGCCTCTTTGAGATGTTGATCAGCTCCTTCAAACGGGGCACACCAAGTGTTACGTTCTTGGCTGACACACCGGCGTAATGGAAAGTGTTCAGGGTCATCTGGGTGGCTGGCTCTCCCAGCGACTGGGCGGCTAGAGCGCCGACCATTTCTCCTGGGTGGGCCTGGAATGACAAAAACGTGGTGTTTTTTTTAGAGAATCAAGGAATCTCAGAGGTTCAATGTTAAGCTCGGACAGTTCTTAAAACGCACACATATATATGCGAAACTTACAATGGACTGGTTGAACTTGGTCTCAATCTCTCCTAGAAGCCAGTCGAAAGCCTCTGTGGAAAGGCGGAACTCTTCAGTCATGCGTTTGGAGCAGAGCGTCGAGCGCAGGTGGATGTTAAAGAGCAGAGTGGCATTCGTCTGGGCCTGTCTGCTCAGAGGGTCGTCACCATTCACAATCACAAGTTTCTTACTCAGATCGTGAACACCTGAGGATGCAAACACACGCGTACAACATTGCATACTATTAAAAATAAATAAATAAATAAATAGACAGCTTGCAGTGTCGAAACATGTTATCCTTTTCTCTCCATTACTACAGTGATACTATAAGTGTCCTTTCTCTAGCAAAGAGAAAGATAGACTTGAGCTGTTCCTCTTATTATGTAACAGGTGGGGATTCATCAGGTGGCTTTACATGGCTTTAAAGAGCACCTGAGGTCCGACTATGACCTCATAGCTCAAATTCTACATCCAAAGACATCTCTTGATTCACAAACTTTAAATATGTGGTGAAAAAACTGAGCAAGTGGCAGGTTTTCTTGTACGAGTTAACAGTCAGTTTTACAGAGGAATAATAAGCAGCCATTGGTATCAATCTTCTACAATTAATGGGATTTGTCATCTTTGTCCTTACCATCAACCACCCTTAGAGGATTCAGGTCTGTCGGGGTGCGAGTGTTGATACGGAAGATCTTCTGAGCGTTCCAGATCATTCTTGCCAGGTTGCACGGCAGCACCACCTGCAGGTGAGAAGAAACATTAAAGACGAGCAGTTCTGATTTTGCAAAAAAACAAAAACAAAACAGAGGTCCGTCTGAAGTTCTGTTCCCACACACCTTACTGTCTCCAGTGGGGAAAATTGCTCGCAGGATCTCCCTGTCCTCCTTCATCTTCTCAAACTCCCTCTCCAGAGTACTTTGTACGTGGGCATTGGTCAGCACGTCTTTTACGACGTCTTCCTGCAGCATCCGCCTCAGCGCTCGCTCATTGGTGCAATCAAACTTAAACCTAAATGGATTAGATGATCGTTAAAGCACTTTTGAAAAGAGGGCTCACACATCAATATTAAATGTAATTAAAAACACTATTACAAAATACATTCTAATTCTGTGACTGAGCACATACATATGTGGGCATGTGACTTACTTCTTTTCAAAGGCCTTGTGCGAGGGCTTCACTGTTGCCAGGTTTTGGAACTCTACATTCTCTCCTGCCAGGCCGTCCTCACCGTAGCGCAGCTGGACCACCTGGTTGATGGAGTTTCGCACTGTGCCATCGTACTTCACCATCACAGACTCCATAGATTTGATCAGACGACGCTGGATGTAACCTGGAGCATGGATTGGAATCCCTTTTGTTAACTCTGAACAACTTTTTTTAAATCTTTGAGTCTAATAAGTGATACATTTAAAATTTAATTTAATTTAATTTCTACAAACTCCTCTGTATTTACACTTTATATCTGTATATACACTGTATATAACTTTTTCCCGCGCCGACGCGAGTGGCCGCATATCCAGTAGCTCCGTCCCTGTCGTGTGTTTTTAGTATGTTTATCCTTAGTCTTATAGGGGGGTTTCTAAATCTTGTTTTGGGTTTTATTATATACAGAAGGGAGGGGGGACTGCTTTTGTTTAATGTTCACTGTTTATTGTAACCAATGTCCTTCATGTCTTGTATGCTGCTGCTGGATGCCTTGAATTTCTCTCGGGATCAATAAAGTATCTATCTATCTATCTATCTATCTATCTCTCTACTCTCCATGTTTCAATACACTGCTTGGACTCACCAGTCTCAGCTGTCTTGACAGCCGTGTCAATCAGACCCTCTCTGCCTCCCATGGCGTGGAAGAAGAACTCTGTTGGTGTCAGGCCAGCCAGGTAGGAGTTCTCCACAAAGCCTCTGCTCTCAGGACCGTAGTCATCTTTAATGAAGTGAGGCAGCGTGCGGTGTTTGAAGCCAAAGGGAATACGTTTACCCTCCACGTTCTGCTGCCCCACCACAGCAATAACCTGAATGAGGAGGAAAGACGAATCAAGTGATGTCAATTCTGCTCAAACCCAGTCCATCTCATGTAATGGTGGATCGGTGGACTTCTTACCTGTGAGATGTTAATCTTTGAACCCTTAGATCCAGCCACCACCATGGACTTGAAGTTGTTGTACTCAGACAGAGATTTCTGGGCGGAGGATCCTGTTTTGTCACGAGCATCATTGAGGATACGATTCACCTGATTCTCGAAGGTCTGCCTCAGTGTGTTACCGGGGGTGGGCTCCAGCTCGTTGTTGTGAGCTTTCTCAATGACCTAGAAGCAGAAAAGCATTATTGGACATTATGTCCACTAATAATCCTGTACAAATGTGTTGATACGGCTGAATAGGAATCCTTCTGAGAGCTTTAGAGATGTTGGTGGCGATACAAATATTGTTCTTACTTCTATCACATCCTGTTTGGCTTTCTTGATGGTATTCTGGATGTCAAGGTATGTCTTGGCATCAGCAATGGAGTCACCAATACCAATGGAATGACCTGTTAATGGAACATAAGGTTTGTAATGAGACAAGAATAGAGGATTTTTTGCAAAGACACTTGTTATTAATTCTGGAAATAAAGTTGTGTCCACTTCAGCTTTCTTACCCTCAATGAGCAGCCAGTTGTTGACCACAGTCTGAATGTTGGAGTAGAAGAGTCTGGTGATGTCGTGGCCCATCTCCAGGTAGGAGATGTGGACAAGAGAGCCAGCTGAGGTTCCCAGGGACTTCTTGCACAGGATGCCCATGATCAATTCACCATTCTCCACTATAACCTATTAAAAAAAAAGTTCACTGTCAGGTTACTTACATTATAATCAATATTCACTCTTTAATCTTTACTAATTATCCAGCGCTTTGCACCTTGGTGTCGCCGGGTGAAATGTGTTTGTAAGGGCCGCTGTCCTCATCGTCAGGGTGGGTGCTGTGCGTGCGGATCACGTTAATGTGTCCTGGAATGATGAGGCTGAAGATCTGCTTGCCTGTCCACAAAGGGCGGGGTTTGAGGATAGCCGGTTGAGGCATTTTCCCATCCCAGGTGGAGAGGAACATGAGCAGGTTCATCACTTCACCCTGTCGCAGGGAAAACGCACAATGAATGGAAAGTCAGAGGGCATTTAAGACCCTTTCACATCACAAAGAGGAGCAGCTGTTGGTGAGGCGATTCTGCTTACCCTCTCTAAGAAGACATCTCTTTTGGTGAATTTGCGAACAGCTGTGAGGGTGTCCTGCACAATACCCATGACGGGCCTGTTGGACTGGGGTGTGACAATCATACGTGGCACCATGGCCAGCTCCTGGATCTCTGCCCTTGTCTCAAGGGACTGAGGCAAGTGGAGGTTCATCTCATCCCCATCAAAGTCAGCATTGTATGGTGTGGTGACACTGGATGGAGACAAGAGAATGTTAGTGATGCTACACCACATCTGTAACTCTTACTAGAGCCCTGGGCAAGTGACAGTGATGGGAGTGTGCATTAAGACCAAATTTACACAGTTGAAGAATTGCTAGGATGAAAATGATGAGTCTCAGACATTCAAGCAAGACTGAAGATTTAAACATGAACAACAAATCTTGACTTCAATTGTCGTTACATTGCCTCTACAGCAAGTATTAAATAATCTGTGTGAGAAGTCGCAAAAGAAACATTAATAAACGGCAGTAAAAATCCGATGTTCATTTGGTACCTGAGGTTGAGACGAAATGTGGACCACGGCAGAATCCGAACCCTGTGACCCATCATAGACATTTTATGTAGTGTAGGTTGCCGGTTGAAGATGACGATGTCACCATCGCACATATGTCTTTCCACCTACACAGAGAAACATCTATTTTAGTCAGGAGTAAAATAAAATATATCAAACTGTGCTAAGAAATCATATTCCTACTATTGCAGGTTGCACTGTAACTAATTATATATGTATTTTTCAACTTGCCTTGTAGCCAATTTGCAGATGAAGGTCACTTGGTTTAGGATGAAATCGCAGGTCAATTCTGTCTCCATTGTCACGGATGATGTATTTGGCTCCGGGGTACTGGCTGTTGCCTCTTCGCACCAGCTCTTGCAATCTGATAAATGTCATCAGAATGAATTAGCTGACATCCAGTCTGAATCTAAAGATGATTTTAGAATACACATTACATGAAATGTAATCTACTCTGATGTACCTGTCAATGTTAAAGGGTGTGACAATTTCTGGGAAGGTCATGTTGGCTGCGATGGATCGCGGTACGCCCACTTGGTCAATTTGCAAGTTGGGGTCTGGGGTAATGACAGTTCGGGCTGAGAAGTCCACACGCTTGCCCATCAGGTTACCTCGAACTCGACCCTCCTTCCCCTTTAGACGCTGTTTTATGGATTTGAGAGGACGGCCAGACTTTTGCATTGCCTGGGAAAGAAAACAGTTGGTTGTAATTGAGCCTTAAAATAAACTGTGCAAGAAATGCAATGCTAAAAAATCTGACAGCATGCTGACACTAGGCTGGCATTACTAGTAGAGATCTAACAGTATCATTCAGTACACACATACCCTTGGCAGGCCTGGCAATTCATTGTCCACCATAGTGGCTACATGGAACTGAAGCAGCTTCACATCCTCAGCTATGACGTGAGCAGCTGCACCACTCTGCTCATTTCTTCTCAGCTGGTTGTTGATCTTAACAATGTCAGCCAGCTTGTGGGTCAAGTCATCCTTTAAAATACAAGTTATTTCAGAATTTGTCAAGCACAGATCTCAATTTTATACATGTAGTAGCAAAACTATGAGGTATAACAACATAAAACATTCAGTCTGGGTTCATATTAATTCACCTGGTTGCGAGCAGACCCCTGCATGACTACAGCAGGCCTCACAGCAAGTGGAGGCACCGGCAGCACCGTCACGATCATCCACTCTGGTCTGGCAAACTTGGGGTCCATACCCAAGATGATGTCTTCTTCATCTGAGATGCGCTTAAAGATCTCGTGCACACGCTCAGGACTCAGCAAGATTTTCTTCTCCTGCGAATCCTCATTAACGTGCTTCCACTCAGCATACAGCTCCAAGCCAGAGCGTCTGATGCGTGGCTGGTAGCGCCCACAGCCACCATGGCCCTGCATAAGGAATACAGTAGGGGGTCAAGGCACAAGTGTAAGAAAATTAACATGAATGTTGAGAGCTGAAAATCCTGTTAACTATGGCAAAAAGACTCAAACCAAATACCTTCTCCTTGGAAATATCCTCCTCTGTCTCCTGCTGTTCCATTCCAAATTTGTTGTCCATCTCCTCCCCTCCTTCACAGATGTTTTTTCCTTTGCACAGCTCATACACATGGGTCAAACGCTTCCTGGGCTGCCCTTTAGATTTTACCAGGATGTCTTTGATCTTAGGATTGTTCTAGAAGTAACAATAATGGAAATAACATAAGCATCAAAACTACAAAAGCCATCGACAAAAATGAAATTACACTCCTATGATAAAATATCGTTTTTTATCAATATGTACTGCAAAATGGTCAAAGTACTTACTGAATCCACTAATAGTTTGGAGCAAAAGAAGCAGACACATCGAAGAACCTTCATTATCTTTGTTACGAAGCCGACATGGAAAACTGGCTTTGCCAGTTCTATGTGCCCAAAGTGGCCTGGGCATTCTGTCATGTTGCCTGAAGAAACGAAAGTCATTTAAAAATACTATACTGACAGCAGTGACTTGATTAATAATATATTTTACCATGACATGCTAACATGACACTGTACCTGCACAGGTCTGACATCTCCCACTTCGCTCTATAACCCCTTGTCTTGGGTCCATAAGGCCACCAAGTTTAGGACGTCCTCCTTCTGTTGTTTCGGGGTACTTGATTCCCCCTTCTGTGACTGACATCCGTTTCTGAGGAGAAAGACAACGTAAATATAATTTGATGGTACAATAAACAGTAGTTGATCATCAGAATTAGAATATAAATAACTCTTATCAATGATAAAATACGTGTCAAAGATAATAATGAACTATCCATAATCTTTAATCTACATCAGTGATCATGTTACTGTCAGTAAACCATCACCAACCATTCAGTCAAAACAAAGGAGAAAAAAAAAATCAGAAGTCTTGAAACACATTAAAGTTTGTCAAACAATTGTTGAACACGGTTAAAATAAAACTCAGCACACAACTCTTACTTTGATATGAAACTAGACGCGCAAAAAACATACAGGTAAAAACAAACTAAAACGGATAACCTAATAAAAATTATACCTGCAAAACACCCGGCCTCTGCTCAAAAACGAACAATAATTGCATTTCTGACTTCATTGGAGTTACCTTTTATTTATTTATTGTGTGAGACAACAGACCAATGTGTACATTGCGGTCAGTGGTACAATCAAACACGCAGTGTCCATAACGAATAGCTATAAAGCAACCAAAATTTTCGCTTACTGGTGGGCCTAAATGTAACATTGCATAAGTAGAAAGGGGGTTTAATTCATGTTGTAGCATATATTCATTTATAATGTTGTGCTTTAAGTTTTTTAAACTTCCTGCAATATGCTAGTTAGCTCAAGCTCCAGCCTTACACAGCTAGCT
Source organism: Chromis chromis (assembly GCA_900302755.1). NCBI lineage: Eukaryota > Metazoa > Chordata > Actinopteri > Pomacentridae > Chromis > Chromis chromis. The sequence continues at coordinate 3,659 of OMNN01091543.1, read as the reverse complement.
AGGCTAGGCTAACAGCAAGATTTTCCCGTTGTAAACAGAACCACATCTTTGCCTGATATGTTAAACCATACGATTAGTCAAGAAACTACTTAAATGTATAGTGTGGTCTGTGAGAGAATTAATAAAAAACTTCCCACTCCCCAAAAAGAAAACCTACAAGCTCATCTGGGCTGATGATGCCGAATTGAACTCTCTTGATCGTGCGCAATGGGCATGCGCTGTCGCCGGAGGGCGGTCCGTGCATCCTGTCTATTCAAAGAGACGCGTCCTTCCTCGGCACGCCGCTTTGTGAGCAGGAACAGCCTTTAAATTGTCGCCACGACACTGGTCAGGCCGCCAACGGTGACCGGAAAGTCTCCGAAGGCGATATTCCAGGGACTTCTGTTGTCGTTTGCCTTTGGAGCCGAATTATTTGTACTTTAGTCCTAAATAAGCTCACCGCCAACAGTCCCCCTCCCTTTTCCTGATCTACACTCTGGAGCGCTCTGAGCGCTTCTGAGCGTGGAATAGCCCAACGCCTGGTTATATAGATGACTGCTTACTACGGGGTTACACACTCAAAAACACAGGGACTGGCTCGTCAGAAGGTGGGACATGGAACTCTGTAGTAATACGCTCATTGGCTATTGAAGACAGTCACATGAATAATTGATTTAATCGCACGTACAGCCAATTATAGAGCACGTTATTTTTCTTCAGCAAATCAAAACTAAAGGCGGGCATTGATTTAATCTGAACTCATTCCTATTGGCTGTATTAAAAAAGAATAGGCGGCGGGGAGGGTATTTTGCATGCAAAGTATTAATATTCATTTCAAATCCCGGGGATTCGTGCGTTTTCTTATTAATATTTAGCAGTAGAAAAGACGCGGCCAATGGCTATGAAGAAATGAGCCTTCTTAGAATAATTTCAACAAAACCCGCCCTGTTTCCGATGTTTGCCGAAAGTGGCCGATGTGAATTTCTTCCCTCAGAGCAAAAATAAAAAAAATCTCTGTTCTGTGGTTCGTCTCGCTGTGGATCAGCCTGGGCTCTAAGAAAAGAGGCTCAGGGCTGAGGCCTGTGAAGGGCTTTGATGAAATAGGATAAAATAGTCGAAACACAATGTATTTTCATCTCAAAACATTGTATAATGGATTATTTTTTGAGCTTTTTTAGAAATACGTCGACTTTTTGGATTTTCGTCGGTTGCATTTTTGGATCTTCGGGACATTATTGCAAGCCTCGGACTCGACTGCGAAGGATGGCCGGCCAGTGGACAGGATTTTCCGCGAGCCCTGTAGGAAAGTTGGGGGAAGCCTTGTCTGTTTATTTAATGTTTGTTTTTCAACGAGTTTTGGCAATTTTTACACGAACATGTTGTATGTGTGATTTATGTGAGATCGTATTGTTGAATCGTTGTCAGGGTTTTGGGATTTTTGTTAAAATGCGAAACATTGTTGTAGGCCACGCTTCGAATGCGATCTGAAATCCAATGCTTTTGGCGGTTAAGTAACGTTAGTAGGCGAATCATTTTACTGACTATCTAATTGAAATACCCAAAGTGTTATGGTTACGACTCATTTACAATCCAACTTGATGTGTTTAACAAAAAAATCCTTAAAAATCGACTTTCTTGCTTTAGCCCTACAACCGGTGATCTGTTTAGCTTAATGTAGGACTACATTGACGGTAGCAACGACGGTATTTTCCACTTCTGCCACTTTAGACTTCTTCAACAGTAATTGTATATGTCTAATGTTGCTTTCATAGCAATATAAAACGTATTAAGTAGCGCCAATTCCTCTCTATATATGAGGCTTGCGGTACATAAACTAGCTTGATGCTAAGCCTGATACTGAGCGTTACGAGACAAAACGTTCAGTTAGCTGCTTACCAGATAATTACTGGCTAATTAAATCTCTACTTAAGTAAGACGATTCTTGTTTTACTGTTCAGGCTGTTGTGGACGTATTATTTACAGTGGCAATTGGCTATGAGTGTTTTAACGTCGGCTAGAGGACTGTAATTAAGGCTATGATAGCTAGCATACTGGGTCTCCATTAGTGCTCAACATGGCGGCGTTTGGCGATATGCTTCTTGTTGTGAACGAGAAAAGATGGAGTCTGGAATATTCGTGTTGGCTAACTTGAGGAGCCGAATAGCTACGCATCTTCCAAAAACGTCGTGTCGGGACAAATAAAGGGTCAGCTATGTCAGATTTTTAACTTACTTGCATTTACATGATAGAATGGTAAGTGTCGAAAGTGCTTGGAAGTTAGCTTGCTTGGATTTCAACAGTCTCGACTCCTCGTCGGTGGCGAAAGTTGAAGCCATTTTGCTAGATTACTACGTGCAATTTGGTCTGTTGTTGGAGAGATAAGCTTGCTGTTTAGTCATTATGCAATTATAAACCTCTTCATTTAGCGTGGTAATCATTATGATGGCACACTACCTTTTTATTGAGTCCTTTGGCTATTTAAAGTTTGGGTGTTACAGTTTAAGTCTTAATCTTGGCTCGACTAGGAAATGCCTTTAGCTTGTTATACAATAGATTGTGACCAAGGGAAGGGACCAAGTAACGTTTGGCCGGTGTTGTTGACTGTCTAATGTCCACCAGGAAAACGCTACACTGGTAATGTAAGGTTATTTAAGAGCCATAAATGTCAGTCGTCCCATTAAAGCAGTAGTGGGCTGTTTAGCATAAGGTACTGCAATACGTGTTTGTTGACCCTTTGTGTGTTTTAGCTTAATTCTGTAAAAAGGAAGTGGAAGTAAGGTAAATGCTACACACAGTGGTTGAACCACCACAGTGGTAGGATTGCATAATGTCAATCTGGTGTAGTGTTTATTACATGTAATGACTCTGTAACAGTGCCCAAAAGAACATTATGTCACATTGTATCACAATTCCCACTGCCTTTTGTTTAAATAAAGAAACTAAAGCCACATGATGGAGTATGGGTTGTTTTATCTTTTGAGAAGTTAATTTTCATATCATCTGTGTTAACCTCCCAGACATGTTTTAATTGAATGGGACATGTTTCTCAGGTGTCACCAGTATGAACATGCTTGTTTGCCATCATCTGTTTTTCTCTGACAGGTCCATCAGAGGAACACCTCACTGAGGCTCAGAAGCAGGGATAGATGCCACATCTTCAGTGTCCATATGGAGTCAGGCCATGTTCTGTTTTGAGTGATTTTAATAAACTGAGAAAACTGCACGCCTGCCAGGTTTGAAATGCAGACAAGAACATGACAGTAAAACACTTTGTTCACCATGTGCCATGCTATGCCATGACTATACAAAGGATTCATTATTGACCAGTTGGCTCCCTCCTCTGGCTTGTAGTGAGAATGATCAGCATTGCACATTTTCAATGCGGAAAGGGGTCCCAGAAGGCTGTCAAGCGTGCTCCCTCTACTGCTCCAAGGAGGTTAATGCATAGAGGACCGCTGGTGTCAGGTATGTAGTTAGAGAGAAGTTCATCCATTTGTTCTTAGCAGATGTAAAATGTGATGGCCACAGTAATGTCTGTGTGTCAACATAAGATCAGAGGCAGTCTTCTTGCTTTTCTGATCATTTAAGAATGAACAAGTGAAATTCAGATTTATACAGAGTGCTTGTAAACCTAATGTACACTGTACATTGGAGTTGTGTACTTGTGTAAATGCCTTGAC
>OMNN01091541.1:0-10951 GCA_900302755.1 Chromis chromis | reverse complement strand
GACGCACCTCATTTTCCCATGAAAAACGATACATTGTGAACAACAACTTGTGTTTAAAATCACAGTAACTAGCAAAAGAAACCTGCCGTCAGCGGACCTGACGAGGCTGTTTCAACCCTTTGCGCATTAACTCAGCGCAGACATGATCCCCTTCAGTACATGCTAGTATCGCGACATGCTAGTTTAGCCGCTACAACAACAACCAGCCAGTTACCGCGGATTTCATTTCAACAGTTAAAGATCTGACATCGCGTTACTGTGTCGGCCCCTCCCCAGAACCGCCACAGTAACGCGATGTCATCATGTCACATGAAATGTCTCTGACAGCCGAGTGTCAGTGTGGGAAAAACGTGTCGGTGTCACCGTCAGCAGAGATCCATCTCTGGTAGCAGGGCCGGATCTACGCTGGGGCAAGAGGGGGCAATGCCCCCGTAAACAAACGTCCTGCCCCCTTAAGTCAAACTTTTAGAAGTTGAGAAAGAAAATAATAGATTACCCACAAACTGAATATAGACCAGATTTACTAAAGTTGCTGAAAAATCCGCTGGAAAAGGCACAAATGAGATATTAAGTTTCATCTCTTCAGTAATAATTCTGTAAGGGCTTTGGTATTGTCTTGATTGTTTTTCCCTTTTTTGACCTGTCAAAAAGCTATTAAAAATCAATTATTGAAATAAGATTTGCAACCTTATTTCTAGTTAATAGTATTACACATAATCCCTCACGATTCAATAAAAATGAAACTCACGAATTTACACTGGTGTTTGTTACAAAAAACTAACAAAATGCAGCAAATTGATGCTTATAAATGAGAAATGTTGAAAATTTTCTTCCCGGGGGAGCATGCCCCCGGACCCCCCTAGAAGGAACAGTTTGCATTGTCCCCCTCACTTTTCAAATGCCAACTACGCCCTTGAGCGCGTGTGTTTTTTGTCGACACAAAGTTTGAACCTGCACACCGCTTCAGTGATTTTGAGTGGTTGGCTAAGTTGGGTTACCAGCTGATATTTTCAGCCACTTAAATGGCCCTTTGCTTGTCATTTCTGATATGTGTGGTGCTGATGGACACGATTGATGTAAGTGTGTGTGTGTGTGTGTGTGTGTGTGTGCCTGTGTGTATATGCGTGCGAGTGTGTCTGTGTGTATATGCGTGCGAGTGTGTGTGCGTGCGTCTAATACTGAAGGTGTTGCAACATGTTACAGATGCTGTGTTAGTGACTGTGGAGCTTCCAATATGTTTCTCCTTTATTGATTTCAGTCCTTTATGTTCAATCTTCAATTAAAAAAAGTGCTCTGAGAACGCATTATAATGCCTTTGTATTTATGGGGTCGGAGGTGGGCCGCGAAGATTTTTGAGACTTAAAAGTGGGCCCTGAGTTGGAAAAGGTTGGGAACCACTGCTCTAAATGTTTATTGTTTACCATAGAAAGTGGACCTCTTTGCTGACTGTGTGCTGCAATTGCAGCAAGGTGAGTTTTACCTTCATTTACGCATTGTTCATACTCACATTCTTCCAACACCTTTATTTTAGCTGTGGAAGCAGCAATAGCTGTCTCTACCTCAAGCTGTTCCTTTTCAGATTTTATTTTACATTCCTCCATTTTCAGCTCTTGCTTCCTTTTTAAGGCAGCTGCTCGTGCAAGCAAGGCAGCCCTCTCTGCTTCCTCCTTGTGGCGTGCGGATGATGTAGCTGAAGCTCTGGATTATCTGCCTGACTGATTGCTGACGATGCTTCCGTTGACACGGGAGCCTGACTTGCTTCTTGTTGGTCCAGCAGACATTGATGTACTGTCGTCTGGATTCACATCATCTTGATGTTGTTGCCTTGACTTAATTGTCCACTGTTCAACTTCAATAATGAAATTCCTGAAGTTCTCTCTTTTAGACAAAAACCAAAACGTTTGATCAGCATCTTTCTCTTCATCGGGCAGCAACAGCAGAACATCACCATTTGACTGAATGAACTCATTTAGAAGCTTTGAGAATTCTTTTAAATGTTCATCAACAATGCCTGGGTCTTCATTATTCTTCATCAAATCATTAATCTTGTTAGTTTTGACGTCAGCTGTGAAAGCTTTGCTCTTCTTGACAGTATTTGCCTGGTTATTTGCTCTTCCAGACCCTTTTTGGTGTATTTGATTGCTCTCTTGTGATCGTTGAGGGCACTGCAGCTTTCACCTCGTGGCTCGTTTTCATCCACACCTTCATCCGCCATGTTTTCTTTGCAGTTCAATGTTCAATAAATGTTCGTAATTCTTTTCAGTTCAACCAGGCACTTATCTTTTTTTCGTGCAGTCTTTATTGCTGGCTCCGACCTCATGCGACGCAGTCATCTCATGTTTGAGCCGGGTAGTTTTACTTAATGTAGTGGCAATCTTGGTTCCTTAGTTCTTTAGTTCTTAATGTTCTAAACATCTTTCCTACTGTTCTTATAACCACTTCATAAATGAGGGATGGGACACTGTCTTAAGCGTTGGTTGAACTGAGCACCAGCACATGAGCGGTAAAACTACTGTGTTGCTCCGCCGTATGCTCGTTTATTAGCAACTTCCTTAAACAATATTCTTCTTCTACGGATTAATTACAAGCATACGGAAGCCACACAACATAACCACATTAATATTTTCTTGCTGGAATTATTAAAAGGAACAAATAAATTGATAAAGTGAGAGCGACCGCTTGGCCCAGTTACCACCACTGTGGGCCCTTGAGCAAGGCCCTTAACCCCTGACTGCTCCCCGGGTGCTGCACCGCGGCAGCCCACTACTCCAAGTATGTATAGTAAAGGTTAACTTTGAATAGGATGAGTCAATGCAGAGAATGAATTTCCCCAAGGGGATCAATAAAGGTTAGATTATTATTGTATTATAAATGAGTTGTTATTGCAAGATTTCATTAACAGAAATCACTGTTTACAAAACATACTTAATAGTATAAAATGGGGCTTACAATGCCCTTGTGGCAACGTTTCTGAAATGCATTGCTGGCAATTCAAGATGACAGTGAATTTCTCAAAAATTACAGAACTTCACAGTTTCAACATTTGATATTGTCAGGATCCCCGCTTCAGCCCCTGCTTGCCCTCACTCTCTCCCTCTCTCTGACATTGAGAAGAGGTTAACTGTTGATCACTCTGCTTCATTATTTGTTTTTTCTTCCAATCACGGAGGTACAAATGTGGGATGAGATGTGACATATTAAGTTTGGTCAAGATAAGACTGTTGCACAGCACAGTCGAAATTAAGCTGTATACAGTGGTAAGTTATGCAGTGGAGTTGGCTAAATGTATGTTGCTACAATTGTTTCTTTATACTTAATTTTCTTTCATCATGTGGGATGTTTTTTTTTTAATTATTATTATCAATTAGCACACTATAACATTTTGAGTAAAAATAACTTAAAAAGCTCATGCTCTCTTGAACTGCTTTTACTTGTAGCATATGTGGGAAACCAAAGAAATGCAAGGGGTGCTGTAGCTGTCTTTTGTGCTCCTTTACAGACTGTCTCTATGTGTCTCTATAAAGTCAGTATGTCTGAAGCCTCTGTTTATTGGCTCTTCGTCTGATGTAAATTTAATTAAGGCAGTTTCCTCTTCAGAAAAGCACATGATCGTCCTGTGATTTCTTTCCTTGTTTGCCCCTTTATATCTCTGTCATTGGACCAACTGCCAGTGCGAATCCAGACGAAAGTTGCTGATACAATTTGGAGCAAAATGCATCTAGTTCGTTGGGTCCTTGCAGGTCTTCTAGCAGTTGGCTCGTCTGAACTTTGTTGTGCTGGTCCTCTCCATGCACAGTGCAAAGTAGAATGGTATGCATTGTTTTTCCCTTTGTCTTTCTAAGACTTAAAATATTGAGTAGCTGATGAATATGTATCAGAAGTGTTAGTGGTGGTTCTAGTAACCATCAGGGAATATTCTGTTATGTATAAGTTCAATAGTGTTGGTGAGGGCCTGCATTTGATCATTGCTCGACCTTGCCATTTTCCTGTGTATTTGGTGCATCACATATTTTATAATGCTTACTGCTGATGTATTAGAAATGTAGATAACTGTCTTGGCTCCTTTTTTTGTTTGTTTCTTTGAGAACTACATTGAATGTTGAAATTCATAACTCTCTGTTAGACCTCTGTGACAACTTGCTAACTTTTTATATTTTTTTTTATATTTGATATATCTTACTAACAGATTATTGATTGGCAATATAACCATACTGATTGAATTCCACATCTGAAAATATTTAGGCCTTTCTGATGCTTCTTATGAAGAAAAAAAAGTGCATTGTATTTTTGGAAAAACAATGTAATCATATCATTATCTTGTCTACTTGAATTGATATTTCTAAATGAAATGCTGAAAGAAATATGAAGAAACTCTGTCGCACTTTTACACAGTTTTTAATGGGCTGAGGCTATCTTGACCCCACGTTTAGCACAAGATGAATCAAGTTGCCACTACAATGTTGCTGTTATATAAGCAGTATTATAAAAGTAACCTTTAAAGGTGTCATACAACAGAATACTTTAATATCATCAAAAACAAGCACTCACAGCCAACATCCACTAGATGGCATCATTTTATTTATAAAGCATACTTGAGCCAACCAGAGTACTACAATTCAATGGATGTGCTTGTTTTATTCCATGTAGGTACTTTGGAATACCATGTCAAGAGGTTTATGAATCCCTGGTTTCACAGATTAAAAAGTGGAGAACCGTGGCTGGTTGCAGCATGGGAGGACAGAGGTGCCTCTACAAGGTGTGTATGTGTCCTTCTCATTTCATTAAACTGTCGCAGACAAAATTCCAGTTGACTGACAGTTGGCAGAGCTGACTAGCTGAAAATGGATGACTCCTTAGGAGCTCTGCAAAGCACTGTGAGACAACTGTGTTTTGATATTGGGCTATACAAATAAACTGAATTGAATTGAATCAGCGTTTACACTAAGGTGACATATCTCTTTGCTTTAGCACTGGCTGGAAAGGAGAAACCACATATCACTGCCATTAAAGCCACGGCCAGTATAAACTCTGTTTAAAAAGTTGGGAATAACTTAGTCCTGTAATCCAATACTCTGATAATCTAATAATTATTTTTCCTTGAGGCGTTTTTAAAAAAAAAATTTTATTAAAAAAATAAAAAATAAAAAAATCATATTTCAGTTTTGGAATTTCAGATTTGTTAATTTAATTAATATTTGTTTCTTTTTTTCCACTCCAAATATTAGATATTTGACCTGCAGTTTTGTTATTATATTTGTGTATAGTGGTGGGTTAGTTGTGACATTTTTTTATTATTAGACACTGATGGCAGTGTCACCAGAAGGACTAATCATGATTGGTTAAAGAGAACTGAGGCTGTATTCACAAACATTCTTGGAATACTCTTAGAGAGCTCTGAACTTAGCCTTAAGATTTCTAGCATGGAGTCCTGGCTTAAGAGTGACTTTAGAATATTCTTAGAGCTACTGTAACAAGGAAGGGTGGGGAACATTTTACTGTAACTTAGTGAGGAGATGTGGTTGACCTATCCCAGCCGACTCAGGGTGAAGGCAGGGGACACCCTGGTCAGGTCGCCAGTCTATCACAGGGCTACGATAGACACAGACAGCCAAGCAACATGTAAACTCTACACAGAAAGATCCCAGGAAGGCAGCGATGCAAACCAGAGAGCTTGTAGCTGTGAGGTGAGTCCAACTTTGAAACAATTATACATAATTTCTCAAATCAAATATATGAGCATTGTTCAAGCGGTTCAGTGAAAAATGAAAGAAAGTAAAATTTTTATGAACCAGATTATTATGACCTATGGCATTCTCATCAGCATCATCCACTGAAAAATTGACACCAATCTTTTACATCTGGGTATGTGAAGCACTGACAATATCCACTAAGTTCAGTGCTGCAGCTTTAAGAGTGTTTGAGATTTTGTAGCAAACTGAAAAAATACAGAATATAGAAAATATAATGATAAAGACTCATAACTATAAAGTTGACCACACCCACAAAAGTATGTTACCCAATCACAGAACAATGACATATGATATCCTAAATCAAACACATGGGCAGTGTTTGGGTTGGCAAAACATGTGATGTAATAAATTTGATTAAGATTGGAAAGATGAAAAGTCAAAAGTCTGTATAACAAAAAATTCTAAATAGGGAAATACTTAAGGTACATCAACAAGCTGTTTCGCAGCTCAGCCTTGTCATGCTAGACAGTTTAAACATGGAATCTGTTTTCTACCCTTTGGTATAGGGGAGGAGTAACACTAGTCCTAAGTGATGATGATCTTTTTACAGAGTGTAATGCGATCTCAAATCATCATATTTTTAGAACAAATTATTATCAACCATTTCTGATTGCCTGGAATTTTATTATATTTATGTCTGTTATTTCTAATCATGCCTTTGATTCAGAATCTGCAATACTGGACAAGTAGGTTAAATAATCTATGATTATGGGTGAGTTCACATTTGAAAAAAAAAAAGAAAAAAAAAAACCTGTCATGAGTACCACCTTCGAGCAAACAAAAAAGCTGATAATTCAAAAGTCAACTAGTGATATTTTCTGAACCACATGTAGTATTTTACAAGCCAAGTCTAGGGGAGACCTATTCATAACATATGTGTGCTTTGCCACTCCTCCCACCCCCAAGGAAGAAGAAGCTTTAATCTATTGTGAGACTGAACAGTGCCCTAAAACAAACAAATCTTCTATTTGACCCTAAATCTTCCAAAATAGTAAAAACAAATATTAAACAAAAGACAGGCCTCTAACCTGGTCTTCTAAACAAAAGTATGAGAAAACAGAAAAAACTAAAAAGAGGTTCCTCACCCCAACACCACTGCTTGTGTGCTCATATGTATGCGTGCTCAAAGTTCTTGCATATACAGGTGCTATTTACAATTGTTCATAATACACAAACTAAGCAAAAATCCCCCTCTCTTAAACAAAACAAAACCTTCTTCTAAGGTCACAAAGTTCACAAAGATGATATTATAGACTAGCCACTCACATCTGACATTAACAAACATTCACACTCTCGCCAACTGGCTCATTTTTGGTAGTGGAAAAGTGGAGAAGGGAAAAAGGATGTTTGCTGTAGTTTAAAAAGGCTGCTCGCTTTCTCTGACCCAGCCCTGTAGCTGCAGGTCCTTTACATAGACCAAACAGCGAGCTCCAGCTGTTCTACCAACATTCACCTTTCAGATACACACACACAGGCTAAGGAGAGGAGAGTGAGATCTGGAACACGAAGAAGGGTCATAACAAGTTGCAGGTCACAATAATACAAAACTAAACATATAGAATACTTTTTAAGATGAAATACTTGAAAAAAATAAACTGTTTGTCATTCTACAGTTGCGGTCTGCCTCTGTCCACTTTATAGCTGCCAGGCACACCACTCCCTTTAAGAGGTATGTGGATGACATCAGCTTCCGACTGGTGTCCTATCACTTCTTCACTTGCTGCCATGTTTCGGTAGGTTTTCACTCTCCTCTAATTAATTTTTTGCCAGTTTCTCAAAAGTCATACAAGCAAAATGTCATCTAAACACTGACAAAAAAATGAAAATAATGTCTGAGTCTCTATACCCCCTTCTTTTCTCTCCACTCATATTACTCCTTTCTCTCTAACTCTGCTATATTTGAGACCTTTTGTCTCAGTCTCTTGCTGTAAAGTTCTTCCTTTATGCCTTTATTCCTTTATTTGTGACGCTCTTGATGTCTCTTCTAGACTAATTTTGTCTTTGGCTGGTCTGTGGAGCGTTGTGTTTTATTTAAAACTAATAGCTAACTATAACTCTATCTCAAGGCCATGTCTATCTCTGAGACCTGGTATGCCATTAAAGACCACGGCACCAACTACTGCAACCTTTACAACCTGATGGAAGGTAAGATTATGTAAGGATGTGTTGATGATGGTTTAAAATTAGATCAAATCCTACACTTGATTATTCAAATGCACACACAACACAGCATTAATTAATAACCAATAAAATGAACTTAGCAATGATTAATATTGGGTTAATAGATATCTGGAGAGAATTAAGACCATCAAGGAGGGACTACTCGTATTTCTGGTACACTCCACAATAGGCCACTTTTCACCTTTAGCAAGGAGCTACATAGGGTTGGTGACTGTGACACAGGCATTATGGACTTATCCGCTGTACTTAAATGTTCATCTTGAACTTGATCAAATAAATATTCTGTGGAGATAAGAGTGAGAATGAGATCACAAAGACACAGCTGACCCAATAATAAGAGAACAAATAATGAAGAAAAGGATGAAATACAAGAGCATATTTACAACACGTCATCACATAGCGCTAATCATCATAGGAAAGAACAGTACAGGAAACAGAAAACCCAACAATCCAAAAACGCTTTTCGATCCCTCTATAAGCAAGCAGTCCGCAACGGTGGGAAGGAACCAAAAGATGGGTTCCCATCAGAATGGTACAAAGTAATGAAGGATTAATTGATGCCTTTTATGAAGTCTACCTTTAACTGGGTCCTTATGGAAACTAAGATACCCCCCTCCTGGAGAAAAACAGGCATTTACTAATACCCCCAAAAGAAAAGACTTTAGACTAGTAAATTTGTTAAATCAGGATTATACATTTTTAACACATATATTGGCATATCAAACAGAAAGACTTTTACCACAAATGATCATCCTAGATCAAACAGGTTTTATTTGTTAAAGACAAAGCCAAGATAACATCAGACAAATCTTACATGTAATTAACTTTATAACAGAATATAATTTAGATAGTGTGCATGTTGTTCTGAATGCAGAAAAGTCCTTTGATTACATGGTAATTTCTATATAGAGTTTTGGATACATTTCATCAGGAAATGTCCAGGTGAGGAGCCAAGTGCAGACACTCAAAAAAGATTAACTTTTACACAACTTGCATCAAACTAATTTTAATATAAGACAGAGACCCAGGAAAACACAAAAGGCAGTTTTTAAATGTAGATTTTTATATTTGAGGAAAAATGCTGTCCAGCCCATCTTGTCCTTTGTGAAAAATTGCCCCCTTAGCTACCATTCTACCAAATTACCAAATTCATTTGGCAATTGGGTTCAGTTTCACCAGCCACACCCACATATATTTACTGCCAGGCATGTTGAATCTAAACATCACTAAATATAAACTGTTTGGCATTGTGAAATAGCTAAAGGGTCTGAAAAAGCAATGCATAATGCCACGTTCTAAAGAGATTCAAAAACAGATGAGAAACCAAGTTATTGACATTTATCCATCTAGGAAGGGTTACAAAGCCATTGCTAAGGCTCTAGGACTCCAGAGAACCACAGTGAGAGACATTATCCACAAATGGAGAAAACATGGAACAGTGGTGAACTTTCCCAGCAGTGGCCGACCTACCAACATTTCTCCAAGAGCATTACACCTAAAAAAAAAAAAATCAGATCCAAGTTTAAAGGGATGGGTCACTCAAGGTTTAACAGCATTTTGTACCTTTCTTTACCAGGGATCCATGAAGAGTTTTTAGAATTTGAAAAAAACAATATGGTTTTAATAATGACTTTTTACAGATTTTTCCATCTGGCCCTATTTTGAGCAACGAATGGCGGCAAAAAAAAACATTACATGGACAATATTTTACTGCAAGTCTTCATAGGTGCATATTAGTCAAAGTCAAATTAAAAAAGACATCTCAGAATTGTATTCAGCTCTACAACAAGCAACATGTTATTTATTGAGGGTAAAACAAAAATGGGAGAGGAAGAGAAAACTATAACAGAAGAAGACATTTGAAAAGTCATGTGAGCTACAATGGAAAACTTAAAGTTTAACTTAAAATAGAGAATTTTGTTGGAAAAACCTCATGAGTTATTTAATTAACCCAGTTCAAAAGAGACATTGTACAAAATCTTCTCAGTGCTGGAGACATTGCTAATGATCATTATGATATATTTTGATCATTATGATATATTTTGATCTTGCCCATTAATAATTGCTTTCTGGCAGGACTTTCATAAGTAAAAAAAAAAGTAGTTTTTTAAAAGTAGTTAAAAAGTTTGGACATTACATTAAACTGCAGACCTGGTATTTCAGCAACATGCCATCACTTAAGGCTAGCTCTAATATTAGTGATCTATTACAGATTTTAAGTGCAGCCAGCAGGAAAATCATTACTATAATACTGTGATATTTGGGGCAGTGTTGGCCTAGTGGTTTGTGAAGTGAACTTGTAACTGGTGGGTTGCCGGTTCGAGTCCCCGGACTGGCAAGAGGTTGAGGTGGGAAAAGTGAGGGTGACTGCTTGTCTCAGTCACCACCACTGTGGGCCCTTGAGCAAGGCCCTTAACTCCGGGCGCTGCACTGAGGCAGCCCACTGCTCCTAGTATGTATAGTTAAGGTTAAGTTTGAATAGGATGGGTCAAATGCAGAGAAGGAATTTCCCCAGGGGGATCAATAAAGGTTAGATTATTATTTATTATTATTTTTTATAAAGTTGCTAAGACCAGAAATATCTACAATACATGACTGGATCCACATTATTGATGATATGTTAAAGATGGAAAGAATTACTTTTTCTAGCAAGAGTCAGCAAGAGTGGAAGAGGCTATTGATCTGATTTTTAAAGAGGAGGAAGCATACAGTGAGAATGTGTCAGAGTAGAAAGACAATAAGCAGGAAAACTCAGATTACATTACAACAGATTACCTCTGATTACAGGCCCTCTGATGAGCAGGTAGCAAGGGAGACATACGTATATGTTGAAGAACAACACAATCAGTTGGTCCTGACTTCCACATCAGGTTGCAGTCAGGATGCCAGCAGAAAACCATTATGGCTGTTATGTCTTCAGGTCTTAGGTAAAATAATACATGATATTATATGATAGCAGATATTTTTCTCCAAAAAGAAGTGGTGTAAATATTTTCTCCCTGCTCTTTGAATCATTTATT
>OMNN01091540.1:0-10211 GCA_900302755.1 Chromis chromis | reverse complement strand
CACTGCACAAAGCAAGGTCAATAAAGACATGGATGAGCCAGTTTGGTGTGGAGGAACTTGACTGGCCTGCACAGAGTCCTGACCTCAACCTGATAGAACACCTTCGGGATGAATTAGAGCGGAGACTGAGAGCCAGGCCTTCTGGTCCAACCTGACCACCTGACCTCACAAATGCACTTCTGGAAGAATGGTCAAAACATCCCTTAAACACATTCCTAAACCTTGTGGAAAGCCTTCCCAGAAGAGTTGAGGCTGTTATAGCTGCAAAGGGTGGAGCAACTCCATATTAAACCCTATGGACTAAGAATGGGGAAGTTCATGTGCATGTAAAGACAGACGTCCCAATACTTTTGGCAATATAGTGCATATATATATGCACTTCAATTACATTTGTCACAAAAGGGAAAAGAGCTAAACTAGGTCCAGTTTAACAATAAAATATATGATCCTAACAATAGTTTTGACACTAAAGAGGTTGAAAATGAGCAGTCATACGCATTTGATATATGACAGCTTATAATTTTGAGCCTGCCAGGAGTCAAAGAATCCAGGAAGAGACAATTATGAGGAGAAATAAGTTCTGTAAAATTTGGTATCACTCATCAGGATGTAATGCAATTAAGAGTGACTGATACCATAACAGAAACTATTGCACGAAAATCAGCTGACAACACTACATTTTACGATGCCACATGAAAAAGAAAGAGAAGTGGGAGAGAGCAGACTGGCGATGATACCAGAAGCAGCTGGTGATGGTCAAACTGAAGCAGCTGTCAGATTCACACGTCCAGGTTTAGAGGTCCTGTCTAGAACTCCAACATATTTCCAAGAACATCATCCAACTGTCTACAATGAGCGTTTTTTTTGTCCCAACTTCACCTGCACCAAACTGGCTCAGCTTCACTGTTAGGCAACGTGCAAACTCAATGTTCTGACCAGAATAATTCACTGTGATGAAAGTAATTACCAAGAGGAGCCCAACTTTGTAAACCACAGCTGCTACTATCATCATCACAATGCACTGGAGCAGAGATGCCTCTCTTATGTGATGTAATGTGACTGTAGTACTGCTCATAGTCCCTGCTTTTTCATCTCTCATCACTTCTGCCCTCATGCCTCATAAAACATAAAATTGTGCATTCGCTGTTTTAGAATGCTAATTTTCCAAAAAATATTAAGCATAGAAATTCAACCTGCAAGTTGCTCTTTAACAGCATTTTTAAGATATTAGAAGAAATCTTTATTAGATTAGATGCAAGTAGAATCACACCAGTCAGGGAGCACAAACCGCAGCCACCTCTTTAATGTGTAATAGATGAGCACATCTTCACTTTAGCTGCTATTAAGCAACTCAAAATTCCTCGCTTGTGCCCACTGTCCTATTTTTCCTGTTTCCTTTTCATTTTATAAATGCTTTGATTTGCCGGCTCAGTGTTTCACATCATTAGCAAGTGATGCATTAGAAGACATTTGCACTCAGGGGGGGGAATAGGAATGTTTACAGTCTTCTGAATACATTAACTGTCTGACTGTCTGTCTCCCACAGTAAACCCTGTTCTCTGGCAGAGAGGAGTGAACGTCTCAGTGGAGAGGACTCATCAGTCTGAAGTCCAGGCCTCAGTGGTAGCAGCGCGATCTCTGTCTGAACCAGGATTTTTAACATGCATACAGAAACACACTGAGAGGAAAACGTGACTTGAGAACCTGAGGGGGGTAAAAAAAACAACAACAACCTGACAGTGATGACGTCACTGATTTCCAACCATCCCTGCCTTTCACCCTCGACCCTTGAAATTTATTATATGGATTTAATAATTATGTGTATGTGTGACATTGTGCGTATAAGGCTGCAGTCTTATATGTTTGACATACATGAAAGATCGTGATAACTTACTGTACGTTCTGTTTCACACAAGCACTGCCCTCCAACAGACTTTAAACTGAACATTGAATCTACAGAGCAGCTGTGAAGTGAGCGGAGCTTATGATATCCTCAGTGTTACTTAACATGGAAACACAGGAGGTTTCTTCTCTCTTATTTTATACATTTCGAAACCTGCATGAGTGCTAGCTAGCAGCCTTCTTCCCTGCCTTTGTTGGTGGATTCCTGAGTTCCTCGATGCTTCGCTGCAGGAATAGTGTGTAAGTTTAAGTAGAAGGATGCACGTTAGTCCTCATTAGATCAAACTAAACCATGACCAGCCCATAAAAAACATCACTCCATAGCACTATTAGTCGTCCAAAATGCTAGATTTGTACATTTAAGCTGCAGATTGTAGTGTCATGTAACAGAATTTTAAAGCTTTTAGGTATAAATGAATGTCTGTTACATTCAAACGATGGCCAGATGAGTTTACACAGCGCTGATGAAGCCCGTCAGCACCACATACATCTTAAAGAATTTCGCATTTTACATCAATCAGCAATGATTAGTTTGCCAGAAATTAACAAGGAGGAGCAACCAAAGCGACGGAGACGAGTATGAAGTGTGAAAAAACACTGAGAAAAGTTTGTGATGCTCCAGATTTTAAAAAAGCAAAAGAAAGTGATCGATGGCAAATACAAACACTGTAGGCATCATAAACATGTCGACGGTGTTTAAATACTTTCACTGCCAGAAAGGGGAGACAAAAGCGTCCACACTGCAGGTTTAAACTTTGATCAGATCAGTGATTAAATGTAGCCGATACATTTAAAGTAAACATTCGAGGTACTTTTCATACCATTTTCTACTTTTTCTCCACCACATCTCAGAGGGAAATACTTTTTACTCTAAAACGTTTATCTGACAGCTTTAGTTACTTTAAATGATGAGATTTTTGCACACAAACCACATGAAGAATGCTTAAAATATGATGTTTAGTTACTAGTTACAGTTTATTAAAGCGATCAGTTAAATAATCAACTATTTTGATCACCGTTTCGAGGACCTGTGGCAGGATTTCTCACTATTTTTAGAATTTTTACAAACCAATCAATCAGTCAAATAATAGAAAATAATTAGCAGTTTAATCCGTAATGATTAAGATCATTAGTTCAAAAAGAGCTCAACCAAAAACAACATTGAAATCCTGCTTTTACATTAAGTCAAGACTTATAATAATCTCATGTTATAAAATTAAATAATGTAACACAGGAGATATTTTTTCTGTATTAAGTGCTTTAATAATAATAATAATGCATTGGTTTTATATAGCGCTTTTCTAGACACTAGACACTTTACATTGCATTATTCATTCACTCCCATACTCGATGGTGGTAAGCTACGTATGTAGCCACAGCTGCCCTGGGGTAGACTGACGGAAGTGAGGCTGCCAATATGCGCCATCGGCCCCTCCGACCACCACCAACCACTCACACTGCATTCACCCAGGCTTCCTGGTATTCCCTTACGGTCTCCCATCCAGGTACTGACCAGGCCCTACCTCGCTTAGCTTCCAAGATCTGACGGGATCGGGCATCCACAAGGCTTTTAATACTTTAAGTACATTTTTGTCATAATACTTAAGGACTTTTACATGTACCAGAGTACTTCTACAGGGTGGCATTAGTACTTTTTATAAAGGATATGAATACGTCCTCCATTACTGGATCGAATGTTTCCTACTGAAATGCGCCTTGAGAGTTAACTTTTACATTTTCATGGGCTTTTGACTTTTTGTCAAAGAACGCAGCTGTTAATAAGAGTTTCTTGTTCATCCAGGCCACATGAACCCTCCCAACTCCGGGTCTCTTTTATTCCCAATGCAGAAAATAATGGGACTTTGCAAACCAGAAGTAGCTCCTCTCACCTCACAACCCTCATAGTTACTGACTCTGTGGACAGTAAATGCAGATTTCAGGGTGTTGGAGGATTCTGCTTGTGCTCACAGAACATGAATTTCAATCAGAACATCTGGATGTCTCGGTCATCCTCACATTTCCAGTAGTGAAAAATATGCAGTTTAGTTTATAGAGGAATAATTTGCTTTAGTGAATATATATAGAGAGAAGTTGTTGGATTTCACAGCAGCATAATTTATACCTTAAATGTTTTTGCTACATTTTTTAAATTTTATTTCTGAACTTTTCTTCAGCTGTCTTATTTATTTGTTTGTTCTTGTAATATTCACTGTTATTTTTTCACTCTGAAATGCTGAATTTTATTATTTTTTTCTATTTGCATCCAAAGAAGTTTTACTTTTGATAATTTCTTCACTGCAGCTTTTTTTTTTTTTTTTTTTACTTTCTTTCTTTTCACATCCAGTGTTTGTAAATTCAGTGTTACTACATTTTTCACTCCAACCCCGCGTTGAAACGTCTCCTGCCTTCAAGACAGAAGGCATCGATTACAACACTAAGGCAGCAGACATTGTCATTACAGCAACCTTCACATCATTACAATGTCTTCCAGTGTTGCCCTCTTTTTTGGACAGATGCACACAAGTCATTTGTAACAACAGAATTTGACTTCTTTTTTTTTTTATTTCAAGTGGGAAAATAATCAGCATATCAGTGACATTTGTTACATCTGGTCGCCGTCGCCTCCTCACAATAAGAAATCCATCGACCGGACGTGTCAAATGTTTGTAGAGCATCAGTTGTAGTATTTGCAGTCAATATCGTACCTGTCGTGTGTGTATATTTGAATGAACACAGTACGTGTTGGGACGCAGCGGTTTGGGTTTGAATGTCGTTCGCACTTCTTCAAAAGGACCTGAACGTGAACTAGTGATAGAGGCCAAATAAACATGCATCACATTATCCAGAAGGCATAACTTTTTCAGTCTCTAGATAGGAGTTTTTCCGCTCACACATGCTGATATTTAGACAGCATTTATTTTAGGATCGTGTGCGTGTGTGTGTGTGTTGGTGAAGTCGATCACAGTCATTGTAGGGTTTAGTGTTTACTGTAGTCTCTCTGTGGCTGACATCCTAAAAGTTCCAACAAGCGGATTTTTAAAAAAACTTCAGAGCTCGTTTCTTCGGTTTGGTCGGTACGTTTCTATGTGTGTTTGTGGGACGACACATCACTGTCGAGGCATTGTAAAATAGAAAATCAGTTTGTCGTAATCAGTTTTGCTGTTGTTCATCAGATTGAAGACCATAGCAGCAATATTTTGTACAGTCTCGCTTTTGAGTTCATTTTAATTGCCTTATTGAGAAATTTTACATGTCGGGTCTATTGTTTATATTGTTTTGTTGTTGTTTTTTTTCACTCGTGCTGTTGTATTTATTTTTTCTTTCTCATAGTTGTGCTCCTGAGAATGTGTACATAAAACTATAAATACATATATAAAGATATACAAATATATTTTCCATTTGAATCGGAGAATATTATTTTTATTTGGTTTTATTTTTGCTGCTGGGGCAAGAAATGATTGCAATCTACATAATTTACTGTACCATACTCTTCGGTGTGTTTATCGAGACGCAGCTGCTGTATATTTACGGTCTATAAGCCACAGCTGTTTCTTTGTATGATATCGGAAAAACTGAAAGGTTTGTGGGTTTTACTGTACATGCAGATCAATAGGGATTCTTCCAACTGTTCAGCTGTGTTGTGTACGTGTTTTCAAATCGCTGTGTGCCCTCGTCCAATAGGGAGAGTCCTTTACAGAGACATAGCATGATTTCAAAAATGAATATGCATATCAGAAATGTGTATTTATGTATATCTGTGTATATTCATCTATTTATACGTGAGGATAAATAGATGGCTGTGTGTGCGTGTGTTTGGACTCAATCAGAATGAATACAAAATAAAGCAGTTCTATGAATTGTTGTCCATGGAGATACTGTTGTGTAATATTTGTATTGGTTACTTGTTCAGATAATCCAATCATAATCATATTAATCATCTAATTTGTAATGGAAAGGAGAAATTTGTAGCCATGGCCTTGGACCTGGGAAAGTTTTTGATCGTCATTAGAGAGTCTAATTAATACTGACTGCTTTTATCTTTAATGCATTAACTCCTTCTGCTACGTTCTCAGGTCACACAGCTCGTATGAATAATTAGGTTCCCATATGACCTAATTACACCCAAGATCTGAATGTGACAAAATGGGCGCAAACAAGGGGCTTCAGTTTTAATTAAGGACCACATAGCATATACTTTAGCTGTCTCCTAGTTGTGTTCGATATGCACATAAAGCTTCTACATTATATGACTAAATGTGTATGTAATAATAATAATAATAAACTTTATATTTATAGCATCTTTTCTTACAAGAAATGCAGCAAAAAGTGCTTTACAATAGAGGAATTATGGGCTCAGTGTGAAAATAGACATACTATTATAATAAACATCAAAAGTTTAAAATGCCATAATGAATGTAACAAGACTGAAAATAGAACCAACTTTATAATAATCATATAACATGATAAAAGAATTAGAATACATAGGATGCAATACATAAGATGGACAATAAAATCTATTGAATATAAAATATAAATGCATGAAATGAACTACAGCAGGTTAAAAGAAGTGCAGCGGAGCATAAATGTTAAGTGAAATAAGTGCAATAAACAATATTTGATGAGAGATTTGAATAGAAAATAGCTAAAACCAAACAATGCATAATCCATAGTTTCACTGTCATTTGTTGACACAGTCCTAGGTGTGGATTTCAGGAGGGATGCAGGTGAAACTTCCACTTCAGAGCACAAATTCATCCAACTCTAAAGGCTTTAGGACTGCAAGCAGAACAAACTTGGTTGTAGTCAGGGAAGTGAAACCCTGGTCAAGGGTTGGATAGGTTTGCATCACCATTCATATCTTCAAAACATGAATGTGACTGCAGGGGAGGATTTGTATTTGCACGTGTTCTGCTGCAAAAAGAAAAGACCACAGATAGACCAACAGAAAACCAGCACACCATAGGAATAATGACAAATTCCTGTACAAAAATGGTAGTGAATAATAATTGTCATTGCCAGTGTAGGTGGAAATGTCTAGATCTTATCAATATGACAGTCAATGGGCCTGGTTTGACAGAGTACAAATGAACAAATACATAATACTTTATTAACAGTGGAATTGTGTAAGACTAATTAATGCAGAGTATTCAGTGGCATCATTAGTTCTGGGCATCCGAGGCTATAGCCTTGAATGTTTTATGAATAGATCTAAATTATTATTTTTTTTGTTGTTGTTTATAAAGTTATAATAATTAAAAAAAAAAAAAAAAAAAGTTCTGGATCTAGTCATCTGACATTCTGACTATGTGGTAAAGCCCTTGAAAATCAGTATAGCTGATTATAAATCTAACATTTTTAGTGTTGTTAAAGGTTGACCTGTTTGCTAAAGTGAAAATATTTTCCCATCATGTCAAGTGTTTTAGTCCTAGATTTTCAGTTTCACAGTCTCACCGCAGGATATCTACAACATTCTATGTTTTTTGTGAGTATGGATGCTTACCCATAACAACAAGGCCTCTTTAACCCTTTAAGACCTGAGCCTCAAAATGTCCGCCTGGTCTTTTTTTCTTATTTTGATTACAAAAAGGTAAGAAAATGTCCTGTGAGTGCTGGTGCCCATTTTTTCGAATGAACGACGTTGCGCTTTACAGCCAATATAGTGTCATTACGGTAATTTTACAGTAATTTCATCCAGCGGATTCCTGGGGGGGCACGAATGAAAGTACCGTAATGACACCATATTGGCTGTAAAGCGCAACGCCTCAGCTTTCAGAAACCGTTGGATTTTTTTTCTGATAGCACAAACGGTGACATTTACGGTATTCCAAAGTGCGCTTGCCCAACCGTGTCGCCGATGACGCACTAGGACTTAAAGGGTTAATCATTAAATCAATATGGCAACAGGTGGCCAGGTGTCAAAAAGAACCTGCTTTATTGTGTATTGTAAGTTACTGTTGTTAGATAAGTTGTCATCAGGTTATGGACAGAAGTTTTCTCTCAGCTGCACAGACAACAGATGTGCTCTGATTAATATTAGATGGTTATTTTAGGTATTATGTCATGGGACTTTATGGGTGAATCTTCCCCCTAATCAGCACCTGCATCTCCTGGACTATTTTGAAGGTCAGTACCCAAATTACTATTAAATTAAATTCATGAAAATACTACCAAGGCATACGTTTTACATATACAGCTGGGTAAATCTCACTGTGCACTCATTTTGATAGAGCATATTAATTATTTTACTCTAAAAAAAACATTTTAAAGTAATGCAATTCTCAGGTAAAAATATGAACAAGAACATATGCTGGTGAAATAAACACATAGTGCAATGATACTGTTTTCCCCTTTTAGTAAACATTGTGTAACAGTGTTCATACTCGAAAATATGACTCTGCTCGGATGTTGCTCAATAAGAGAACAAAGGGTGTAATATCTCATCGTGCTCTCTGTTCTGCACGATGATTGGTCAGTATTTTCAAAGCCGTCATCCGATTGGTCAGAATATGTGTCAATCAATGAGATTAGCTTTCCAATTGGTCCACCTCGAAGTTCCTATATTCACGTGCTTGTTCCCTTCCTTGAAGGCGGTGTCTGCTAGTTAGCTGCCGGCGGAGAGGCTTGTTGTTGTTTTTGTTGTTGGGGGGGAAAGTATAAGAAATATTCTTCCAAAATGGGAACTCGAGATGACGAATACGACTACCTGTTTAAAGGTAAGTTCTGGGTTAAATGTGGATAAATGACAGCGGCTTCAACCTCTTTTTAAAGAGTCGACGACAGCAGCAGGAACTGAGGAAGTCCACTAAGTCGAGGCTAAAGTTAGCTTAACTAGCAGCAAAGTGGCAAACGAGGATAGCCGTTGACCGTGAAGCTAACTCTGCTGGCAAATTCAATAATCAAGTCTGTGATATTATATGTTGTCAGCAGCAGAGTACACCTCATCCTCGTAAACCAATTAGCGAGTGCAGTCATAGCAATTAGCGGGCTAACGTCAGCTACATAAGTGGCTATATAAGTAGCTAGCTCGCTAACATGATAGCTAGTCGCCCTCTGTAAAAAACAAACGAGAGGACATACTGTTAATTTTAATTCACCTGTAAGATCATGAACAGCTGCTTTCTGTGTCCCATGACAGAGACTGTAGCCAAAAGCTAACCTTACTGAGCAAATAACTTGTTGACTGCCGGACTTATTTCTCTGCTACTCCCCATGTCACCTTTAATTTAATTACAAATTTCGACGTCAAATTAATCAAAAAGGAAATAGTTAGGGACCATAAACTAACCATAAACGTACTTAATGTGCACTGTAGAGTAGAGCTGAACAGTTTAATGGTAGCAAATTCAAATTGCAATTTGAAACAGTGCAGTTAGTAAGTCAAAGGCTGCAATGTGGGTTATACATTATGCAGCCTTTCTGACCCAGGGCTAATATTTTACTGCTACTACTAGAGCAGCAACGAATACTCAATGTATAGATTAGTTGTCTCCTGTTTAATTAATAGCCAACTGTTTTAATAATTGATTAATCATTTTGAGTAACTCTAGAAAGTGTTTTAAATATATTCTGTCACATTTCTTTGACAGTTAAATGAATGCAGTAGTTCAAATAGGTGAAACTGTACACAGCAAGGTGTTGGATCAAGTCTGTATTTACTGAAATAGATTTTTTCGATAATGTTTCAATCTACCAAGTTGTTGTTTTTTTACTTAAAATACATATATTAAAACAGAGCTGTGTGTTTTAATGTTTTTGTGCGGTGTGTGTTCGGTTCTAGTTGTGCTAATCGGAGACTCCGGAGTCGGGAAGAGTAACCTGCTGTCCCGATTCACAAGAAATGAGTTCAACCTGGAGAGTAAGAGCACCATCGGGGTGGAGTTTGCCACCCGCAGCATCCAGGTGGACGGCAAGACGATAAAAGCTCAGATCTGGGACACAGCTGGGCAGGAGCGCTACAGAGCCATCACCTCAGCGTGAGTTTGGGTTGTTGTATGCAGAATTTATTAGTACTGTGACAACTGTAATGTTTGCACACTTAGGCATATATGCCTCCTCACTAAAAAAGTAGCTGCTATGTGAGCCCCTTTAGGAAGGGGCTCACATAGACTGAGGCTTATAGTCAATATCCTGTTATGGAAAGGCATTTTCCAAATTCCTTTACATCATGTCTGTGTGTGGTATATACAGTATACAGCTAAACCCAGTGAACATGTGCAAAATATTTCATTTTTTTTAAAGTTACAAACTTCTAGACCTTTTTTAGACTAGAGAGCATCACAGTGACTCCTTGTTTTCTCTTCACTTGTTTG
>OMNN01091535.1:0-18669 GCA_900302755.1 Chromis chromis | reverse complement strand
TGCACTATGAGGACATGTTTTCTGGTATTCACAACTTTAAAGAGCTTAAGGGGTTATAAAGTTGAGGGTAGAAACAGGTAATGAGCAACCAAACAAAACACTCAACACTCTTTAAATTCCTATATAAAAAACAACTGCTATATAAAACCTGTAATTCTCTACTCTCCAAACACCTTTAAAAATCACTGCACTCATATAACATTGTTGGATTCACAACTGGCTAATAATTCACCAGAACTGGAGAAATTGTCTTTTTGATTCCACGTAGCTTTCTTCTTCCTCAATATTTGGTGCCTACATTGACCCCAGTGCAATTTAAATGCCAATATTGGTGGTGGCTAGCATTGTGGCCTGAAATCTATAGGATTAGGCAAAAACAAGATTATTAAGGTATTATTCAGCTGTCTACTCTTTAGGCAGTTGGACTGTCAAACCATCAGTTACATAATGAGCTTGTGATGTCTCCTATTATAAATTCCAAGATTGAAATCAGAAGTGTGCATCGATTTCTTTTAAGGAAAATGCTACAATAAACATTAAACGATGTTACATACAGCTCTGGAAAAAAATTAAGAGACCACTGCAAAATGATCAGTTTCTCTGATTTTACTATTTATAGGAACATGTTTGAGTAATATGAACATTTTTGTTTCATTCTATAAACTACTGAAAACATTTCTCCCAATTTCCAAATATAAATATGGTCATTCAGAGCATTTATTTACAGAAAATGACAAATGGTCAAAATATGCATTGTTTTCAGACCTCAAATAATGCAATGAAAACAAGTTCATATTCATTTTTAAACAACATAATATTAATGTTTTAACTTAAGAAGTGTTCAGAAATCAATATTTGGTGGAATAACAGCTTTCATGCGTCTTTGCCTTGGTCTTGGTCTCTTAATTTTTTTCCAGAGCTGTATGTTATGTTCCTGTGTAAAATATAATGTTATATTCCAGTTTTGTCATTCCCAAAGCATCAGATAGGACCACTTTGTCAAAGTGTCTGATTTCAAGGTGTCCTTTGGTGAAACAAGTCCATTAGACAACTCTGCATGTTAAAAAAAATGATGTTAAAGGGATCCAGTGCATTCACGTTACACCAAATGGTCCTGGCTGAGTGTCAGTATATATTAGGTTTTGAGTGAGACAGTGCTGAATATTGGCATTTACAGTTGAATATCATAACTCATCAAGACTAATTTCTGCAATGGGAACCAAAATAATCTTGTTGTTAAAGGCTGAGTGGCATCCAGAAACGATGAATCCTTTATTAAAATAGTTGGCAATTACTTTAATAGTCAACTTATCTATTAATCGTTGCATCTGTAAAGTTAAGATTATGAAACAGATACCCTACCTACACATGTTGAGCATCCATCTTTGCCAATCTGCTCCAACAACTTTCCAACAATCTGTACCACTCAGTAAATACCATACTAACTAACTACATAGAATAATATCAAAGCTACCTCGTTGTTGCCACCAAGCTGTAACCTAGCATCCTCTCTAAGATCAGAATGTCTTCTTTTATCCAGTTAAACCACAAAGGTCTCATTTAGTCAAATGCAATCCTTGTCTTCACTCATTGTTTCTATGGCCACATGATAGTTTTCCTGCCCTGTTCAGATACAACAGAGGAGACACCAAACTGCTGGGCAGATTAAACCAGTTGACACTTGACGTCACCAGACAGCGAACACTCTTGCCCAGTTGAGGTGACATGTCCACAACAGTGGAAACAAAGAGCCCAACAAACCACAACCACACTGCGACTGATATAGCTGTGATGGTGTAGAAAGCTCTCTGCTTTGATTGGTCAACCCGCTCCTTTTCCCCGCCTCCTTCCCCCGGACCTGGACGAATCAGAACACACAGAACCGACAGGCTGCAGAAAGATATCACTATTATAAAGAAGACATTCATGGAAAGCTTTAGGATGGAGGTGAAGTTAGGAAAGGTTACATCTGTAGAATTTATTCCAAAGCTCAGCAGCCAAACACATCCAATACAGATGTTTCTGATCTTGACCCCACGGGCATTTTTCAGCCCCATGTAGGTGATGGGATGAACAACAGCCAGGTAGCGCTCCACACAGGTCAGGACGTGAAAAAATACCTCTCCACATGAGGGGACAAACCAAATATACCGTCCTACTTGTATCAGTACTGACTGATTAGTGTATGTGCCACCAAGGAGGCAGAAGATCCCCAAGACCCCAATCAGCTCCATGGCAGCCACATTGTAGGTGAAGATGTCAGAGTGAGTCGCTGGTTTAGAGGAACGCTGCCGCCATCTTTGGTGACCCAGGTAGAGGACGAAGGTGGAGAGAGGGAGGAGGAGGAGGATTCTCAGTCCAGCCATGGTAATGTACATGTAAAGGTTAGCTTTGATGTCAGTGCAGTGGGTAGTGGAGTTTGATGAAGAGTTCCCTGACATATCTGCTGCATATATTGTAGGTCTGAAGAGAAAAAGAAATAAAAGGGAAGGATAAGGAGTCAAGGCTTGTAGGAAAAGTGAAAAGGAAATGAGAGAGATTGACATAGTTACATCTTCCTTACCCATGTGGACATTTGTGTTAATGTATTTGGCATAACATTTGGTAATGAGGGTATATTTGAGGGAACTTTTAATTTTAAAAGTCCCCAAAATGCATCAACAATACACTGTGTACACAAAAAGTTGCACTCAAGACCTTACAGACAAAAATGTCCCTGTTGAAACTATTAACACAACTATTTTTAATCCCCGACAGTAAATCATGAAATCATACATTCTGTATTATTAGGCTGTTATATATCATTTGGGGTTCTTGGTAGGGATGTTACAGTGTGGTGTAATAATGTATGTGCATTAATAAATGTATGAAAGATATTTTTAGGCGTGTATTCATATGGAGAAACTGAAAATGGGTATTGAACTTCTTTATGAAATCTAATCTCTCATTGTATTTCTGTACTTATTGAACTGAATGAAAAGCAATGTGGCCATATACACTTGAGGGCCTACTGTAACTTATATCTAAATAATGTCTCTACCAACATACCCAGTCCATTTTAGTTGCATGCATTTATTCCATTGGCCTGTAGTCCTCTGTAATACAGCAAATAACTGAGACAGCCTATTTTTCCATAGACCAAAATGAAAAAATGGCACAACCTGGTGGAAAACAGTAAAAATGACAGCTTGCAAGCCAAAGCCCGAAGATGACAGACTAGTAACATGAGTCGCATGATTTCAAGATTCAAATGCAGGAGAACCAAAACATGTCGCTTTAACAGGTTTCACTGAGGACCTTTTTTATCTTTAAGGACCCGAGTGTAACTTTTCTTTTCAGAACAAAGAAATACCAAATTATCAAGACATGTCAAATGACATAAATATCCATAGCTTTTCATGAGAGTTAAGTATTTTTCCCCACTGTCAAATCCAGTTGAAACTTAATGTTTTGCATTAACAGAAATGATGAAAAATTGTTGAGCCAACAATATGACAGGACAAGCAAAGTTATCACTGTTTTAATGGAAAGATAGTCGTATTCAGTGACTGTTGGACCACATTCTGTTGCTCCTGATTCAGAAAAGTTTCATTTGTGGCCTGAAATCTCTCGTTCAAAAGTGGATTTGAAAAGTAAGTTATTAAAGAACACCAACCTTGTCTGCAGTGTTGTTTCTGATTGTCCTTAATCCCTCGTCTCAAATTCATCGACTGCTGTTCACTTCAAATGTGCAGTGATGCTTCTGCCTGTGTTGAAGATGCTCTTGTCTAACAGCAGCAGGACTGTGTGAGCTTTTTGCATCATGCAATACATATTAAAGATTCTGCATGACTCTCTTACTTTAAACTAAAACATGCAAATCCATCCATCATCTGTCCCCACTTGATGCTTCAGAGGGCCACACGGTGGTTAAAATCTATCTCTGCTGACACTGGATGGGAGACAGGTTCACCCCAGGAGTTTCTAACCACTATGGAGACTTTATGCTGCAAAAATCTTTACATTTTCATCCAAACATGCAGCAAAATAGAAAAAAGCTGTAAGTCTGTGTATTTAGATTAGAGCGACAAGCTTCAGTTTAGAAGTGGAGTGTTGTTTTAACCAAGCATTGAGCAGAACTGACATATTTCCATCGTAATGGTTATGATTCATGTTATCAGTCCATTACACTTGAAAGGATTCAAATATTATGTAAAGAAAGACAGATGCTTAGTCAAATAGAGCTGTGTAGATGACGCACAGAGCAGTTTGATGGCAATTGATTTATGGGCCGAATCATTTAGACCAAACATTGACACCTCATCACTCAAGAATGACATGAAAATTGATTCATCAAAAGAGCATTTTGTGCAGGAAGAGCCAAGCTGTCACTTTCACACCTGAAACTTATTGTTGGTTTTCAAACAAAGAACAGAAATGTGTGTTTTTTCTTTTTCTTTTTTATTAAGAATTAACAATGACGTCTTTGATTATATATCATCAATTTCTGCAGAATGAACCAAAATAACCTCTTTTTTCAAAGGCTAGATCACATCCTCAATCGATTCATCTATTATTAAAACAGTTGGTTCTTAATTTATTAGTCAACTTATCTATTAATCGATGCATTTCTTGACTTAAGACGACTAAAAACATTAAAGAACCCGTCGACGTTGAAGCAGCCATCTTTCAAACACCGAATAAGCTCCAACACCTTTCCAACAATCTGAACAGTTTAGCAAACACCATCGTAGCTAACTATATAGAATAATATCATAGCAGCCTCTTTATTGCACCCAAGCTGTAACCTAGCATCCTCTCTAAGATCAAAACATGTTTTTTTTTTATCCAGTTATACCACAAAGGTCTGAATTACTTAAATCCCATCCTTGTCTTCACTCATTGTTTCTACAGCAACATGATAGTTTTCCTGCCCTGTGCAGATACAACAGAGGAGACACTAAACTGCTGGGCAGATTGAACCAGTTGACGCTTGACGTCACCATACAGCGAACACTTATGCCCAGTTGAGGTGACATGTTCACAACAGAGGCAATAAGGAGCCCAACAAACCACATCCACACTGTGACTGATATAGCTGTGATGGTGTAGAAAGCTCTCTGCTTTGATTGGTCAACCCGCTCCTTTTTCTCGCCTTCCTCCCCCGGACCTGGACGAATCAGAACACAGAGAACCGACAGGCTGCAGAAAGATAAGACTATTGTAAAGAAGACATTAAGGCAGATCGCTAGGATGGAGGTGAAGTTAGGAAAGTTTGGACTTGTATAAGTTATTCCAAAGCTCAGCAGCCAAACACATCCAATACAGATGTTTCTGATCTTGACCCCACGGGCATTTCTCAGCCCCATGTAGGTGATGGGATGAACAACAGCCAGGTAGCGCTCCACACAGGTCAGGACGTGAATAAATATCTCTCCACACAAGGGGACAAACCAAATATACCGTCCTACTTGTATCAGTACTGATTGATTAGTGTATGTGCCACCAAGGAGGCAGAAGGTCCCCAAGACCCCAATCAGCTCCATGGCAGCCACATTGTAGGTGAAGACGTCAGAGTGAGTCGCTGGTTTAGAGGAACGATGCTGCCGCCATCTTTGGTGACCCAGGTAGAGGACGAAGGTGGAGAGAGGGAGGAGGAGGAGGATTCTCAAAGCATAAATGGTAAATGACATGTACAGGCTAACTTTGATATCAGCGCATTGGGTAGGCGGACCATAGGTGGAGTTTGATGAGGAGTTCACTGACATATCTGCTGCATATATTGTAGGTCTGAAGAGAAAAAGAAATAAAAGGGAAGAATAAGGAGTCAAGGCTTGTAGAAAAGGGGAAAAGGAAATGAGAGAGATTGACATAGTTACATCTTCCTTACCCATGTAGACATTTTTTTGTTTTAGATCATTTTGGATTTGTTCATGCATTTGGCATAACATTTGGTAATGAGGGTATGCCTCCAAAATGCATCAATCACTGTCCCCATTGAAACCCATTAACACTACTATTTTTAATCCCCCTGACAGTACATCAGGAAATCATGCTTTCTATGTTATTCGGCTGTTTTTCTGGAACTTGTTTTCCACTAGAATGTGTCATTTTTTAATATTTGGCCTCAGGGAAATAAAGGTTCTTGGTAGGGATGTTATAGTGTGGTGTGTACGTGTGTATTCATAAATAAATAATTCCAGCAAGTTAATTTTCTCTTCTTATAACAAATATTATTTTGAGGTTTCTTTTTTTCAGACAAAAATTTGTAGGAGATGGTTTTTTACTTGACATGTTTCGCCTGACGTCTGCAGTTTTCCTCAGAGGCGTCAGCTGATCGCTGTCTTTATGTGGTGTTCTTCCTGGGCGTGGTCAACCTGACAGATCTGTCAGTTCTGTCAGGTTGACCACGCCCCCCGCCGCCCGCTGTTCTTTTTAGGAGAGAGTCCCAGGTGTATGACAGCATGAACGCTCCCTCGTCCCGGTTCATAGTGGTTTTCCCCCCGTTTCCTGATCTCAATGGCCTCCTTAATGAAACGTTTGTGTTTATTGTTTTCTGATGTGATTATTCTTGTGTTGTCCCATTCCATCATGTGGGAGCATGGTCAATCTGACAGATATGTCAGGCCTCCTAGGCCTGGTTCTAGGAGGGGAACCCAGTTTCCCTTACCCGGGCAAAGTGGCAGCTTCCCTTGTTAAAGGTTTCACCTGGTTTTTTGAATCGCTCTTTGTCTGGTTTCTCTCCCAGGACCAATTTGCCTTGGGATACCCTAGCAAGGGCTACAGCCTCCGACAACATAGCTCCCAGGATCACAGGTACACTCAAACCCCTCCACCACAATAAGATGGCGATTCTTGGGGAGGCATTAATAAATGTATGTAAGAAAAGTATAAGTTTGTATGGATGTGTGTGTGTTCATGTGGTCAGGAGAGATTGTGGAGGGGGTGGGGTGGGGAGTTGAACCTCTTTATCAAAGTTAATCTCTCATTGTGTTTCTGTACTTAGCAAAATGAATGAAAAGCAATGCTATGCAACCACCAGCTCTTAGATTATATGGACATGTGGCTATATACACTTGCAAAGAAAAGTTTAAAGGTCTATTGTATCTCCTATCTAAAAATGTACATCCATCAGGTGTGTGCATATTTTTGCATGTGTACATTTCAAACACACAACCAGATTTCTGAATAAACACTTACATAGCATGCTCAGTCGTCCCTACCAACAGCCCCAATGCAGTTTATTGGCATACATTTATTCCATTGGTCTGTAGTCCTCTGTAATACAGCAAATAACTTAGAAACACTTTTTCCTCTAGACCAAAATGTAAAAATGGCACAACCTGGTGGAAAACTGTAAACATGACAATTTCCAAGCCAAAGGGATGCATGATTTAAGGATGCAAATGCAGAAGGACCAAAACACGTCGCTTCAACAAGTTTCATTGAGAACCTTTTTGTCTTTGAGGTCCTGAGTGTAACTTTTCTTTTTGTAACAAAGAAATATCAAATTATCAAAACATGTCAAATTAAAAGGACATAAATATCCATAGATTGCATGAGGGTTAAGTATTTTTCCCCACTGTCAAATCCAGTTGAAACTTAATGTTTTGCATTAACAGAAATGATAAAAAATTGTTGAGCCAACAATACGACAGGACAAGCAAAGTAATCACTGTTTTAATGGAAGGATAGTCGTATTCGGTGACCTACAGCATCTGTTGGACAACATTGTGTTGCTCCTGATTTGGAAAGGTTTCATTTGTGGCCTGAAATCTCTCATTCAAAAGTGGATTTGAAAAGTAAGTTATTAAAGAACACCAACCTTGTCTGCAGTGTTGTTTCTGATTGTCCTTAATTCCTCGTCTCAAACTCATCGACTGCTGTTCACTTCAAATGTGCAGTGATGCTTCTGCTTGTGTTGAAGATGCTCTTGTATCACAGCAGCAGGACTGTGTGAGCTTTTTGCATCATGCAATACATATTAAAGACACCTGTGTGACTCTATTACTGTAACCTAAACCATGCAAATCCATCCATCCATCATCTGTCCCCACTTGATGCTTCAGAGGGCCACACGGTGGTTAACATCTATCCCTGCTGACACTGGATGGAAGGCAGGTTCACCCCAGTAGTTTCTAACCACCTTTATGCTGCAAAAATCTTTACATTTTCATCCAAACATGCAGCAAAATAGAAAAAGCTGTAAGTCTGTGTATTTAGATTAGAGCGACAAGCTTCAGTTTAGGAGTGGAGTGTTATTTTAACTAAGCATTGAGCAGAACTGACATATTTCCATCGTAATGGTTATGATTCATGTTATCAGTCCATTACATTTGACAGGATTCAAATATTATGTAAAGAAAGACAGATGCTTAGTCAAATAGAGCCGACTGTAGACTGTGTAGATGATGCACAGAGCAGTTTGATGGCAACTTTGACACGTCATTGCTGAAGAATGAGATGAAAATTGATTGATTTTCTGCAGGAAGAGCCAAGGTGTCACTTTCAAAGACTGTTTCAGACCAACCGAGTGTACAACAGTATCTTGAACTAGCATTTGTATTTCATCCATGTATTTTCTGAAATGGCAGCAGGCAAAGACAGGCATTCCAGATGTCCCAGCTCCTCCTGGGGGATCCCAAGGCGATCCTAGGCCAGATGAGATATGTAATTCCTATGAGCCTGCTATTGGTTCTCCTCCTAATTGAACGAATGTGGTAAACCATGAGGCTCTCACAACAGATCGTACCTTAGCTATGCACTAAGATCCTTTCCATTTTCACAAAAGGACCATAGACAAGGGGCAACACATTTCCACTGGATGTTCGTAGAGCGAAAGAAAGTTAACAGTTGATTAAGAGTTAACAGAAAAGGGTTTTTCTTTTATCAGTGAAAAAATAAACAGCCAGACTGCCAACAACAGCCTTCTGATTTGAGCTTTCGAATATAAGAATGTGTCATCAGCATAGACAGTGATATCACATAATTTAAATGAAAAGTGAACCATCCAAAACCAAACCACAACAACTGGCTGCCATTAAGGAATCAATGCTTTATTTCAGTGTTGAGTGTGTGTGAACATTAAGAGATAGCCCATAACAGTGAACAGACATGACAGATAGTAATTACAGAGAGAGAGAAAGAGCAGGCAAGTGACTGACTGTAAGAACTGAGCTGTGTTCCAAAACATCACATATCCATTTGAGGAAAACAATAATAAAACCAATATATAATGTTGATCTATTTCTAGGTGAAAACTCTCTCACACACACACTCACAGAAGCCCGAAGATTTTTTTTTTTCAGCAGAACCAAAGCTCCCTCAAATGGATGTGTAGCCTCCAATTTAATCTATTTACGCTTGAAATGGTTATTAGCTAACTCTTAGTCACTGTATGTCTGCGTAAAATTTCAAATCAAGATTACTGAGAAGGCAGTTCCATCATATCGACTTTGAAACAACATTCATATGTATTACTGACATTAAGGCTGAATATCCAGCAAACGAAGCCTGGATTACTTTAAGAAACGCGGCCTGATTTTGTTGAAACAATCAATAAGCGCCAACAAATCCAAAAATCTCCTCCCAGGTCGCAGTTAACGAGCAAATCCGAGCCTTAGCGGGATTGTTGGGCGCTTAAACAAAGTCAGAAGAAGTACTTTTAGCAGACTCTTGAACAGACTGACGTTCGGCACAAATGGGGAAACCACATGAACTCCTTTCATTTTAAACTATTATTTTTACTGAACATGCACATCTGTTGTTGTTTTTTTTCCTAAAAACTATAATGTCTTAGCTATCTGTAAAAGTGTTGAGCATTCAGCATCCAAACCAATGGCAAAAATGAGCAAAAACTATTAAGTTAGCCTGTAACCACACACAGAACTGGCAGTATTAGCATTCAAAAGCAAATTGTTTCATCAATTTGATCATTGTACTGTACTACAGGGTACTCATTAGCTTTTTGACCATTGGTTTTGATCAGAAATGCAATGCTAACAAGCTATTCCGGCTAACTGGCAAGCTTGAATATTTTTCGCCCCACAGCAGGACAACTTTAATTTGACAAACAACAACAACAAAAAGACAGGAATGAAACTTAACAAGACACACATAACAGTCATCACAATCATATTCAGATGAAATGTACAAAAAGAAGAAATATAATGGGCACTTAAGAATCTCAATGCACATGGTGGAACACAATCAAATGGCAAGATTAAAACGACTACTCGGATAAATAAATAATAAATAGGAGTAATAAATAACTTAGAAAATCTTCGACCCGGCTGTGATTATTGTTTCTCTTAACAATTTCTTATTGAATAAAGACTGGATATTGTGTGAATAACCGACAGGACGCCACTTCTGCGACCACAAGCATCAGGTGTTGTTCATATATCAATACTGTCCAACTCAATGATGATGTAAGTAACTTAAACGTGATTCTTGCCTCGTCAGTAGCTCACGTAAATGCTCTGCGTTGTTATGACATCGTATGTAAATGCTTTGGAATTTCACAGGCGTTCCATGTCCTTAAGTGTACTAATGTTACTGTCGTCTGCCTCGTTTCCACACAGCTGTAGGCGGATATGTGGTTCCTCATTGGTGTCCATTTGTGGAGCTCTCTAGCTCTCTAGGTACTAGGTTTGTTAGCGCTGCTTCCGAACGCTGTTGCAACAGGAGTCAGTTTCACTCCACTACACTCCACTGTAGCCATGTTTCCGTCATGTGTTTTTATTTGCGTTTTGAAGAGTCGCATTAGAGACTTATTGGCTCGACGTAGCAATCGGCTGTTTCCACTTCTTTCCTTTCCTTCGTCTCCGGACAGTATGAAACAGGACTGATACCAACTGACATGAAAAACGATTACAACTACAAGCACTTCCTTACAAACTCTCTCCATTTGGGTTTTTAAACTGGTGGGCAAACTAGTCCGGTCTAATCCATTTTTTTCACAGCCTGATGTAGCCTCTACCACCACCTTCTATGACACTGCATAGCCTAGTTCATGAGCTCCAAAGAGGTTAATGGAAACAAGCATGATTCACACTTTTTATATGTCAAATTCGCTTCACATTTATACAGAAGCATGACTAAGGACCTCTGCCTTTCTGCAGCGGGGACAAAATTAAAAGGATCAGCACAAGAGTAGCCTCCATTTCTGGTTCTTTGACATATTTTTCAAACACAGACGCAACAGTTAGATGTGCATCTACAAAGCTCTGCATAGCACCAACACAGTGGCATGCTTCCACCTTTTCTTTTGGTGTCCATAATTCTGTATAATATACAGACTATGCCCCCTAGTGTTCAATGCAAGGAAATGCATGATTTCACAGAAGGCAATAGGTTTTACGCCATCTAGTTTTATGGAATATGAGCGACTAAAACTTTGTACGTTTAATGTCGGGGTATATGGGGATTAACTCACTTTTGGAGCCAGTCTCAGGTGGTCCAGTGGTCTTATGCAGTGAGTACATTGATCAGGTAGAACGTGTTAAAGTAGCTAAATTTTACTGTAAACTTAATCAAGCAACTGAACTAGCTACCTTGTTTTTTCCAAATCCCTGACATACAGTGCAGTCTTTTACAAAATCCACTTCACATTGTTCTACATACTCAAGGCAAACTTCAGACTCCATGAACACATCGGTACCTATAGGAATGAATGGAGTTCCGCTCGACTAGCTATTTGGAAACGAGGCGTTAATCGTCTTGTGGTGCGGGCGAACGGTTTGTAAAATGGGAGTTTACAGTTGAAATCTGGTATGTCTGACAATCACATAATAACAGAGGCATGCTTCTAAAACACTGAGGTATTCTTTTTTTTTGCAGGAACACGTGGAATTGTACAAGCGGGCGACAGCACTTAACTCTTACAGCATTCTCGAAATCCTTGGCTATGGCCAGGAATGAATCGAACAATCTCCAATTCCTTCCCCCAACCTTTTCTCCTTTGTTACCGAGATGTCGAGCAGAAACGAGTGTGAAAATGTTACTGATTCCAAATATGTTGATTACTTTGAGCATTTTACATATTATTAAACGTATTCTCACAAATATATAGGATAGATTTATAGACTTATTCTCATAATGCAGCTGATTTTTCAGGAAAAAATATAGGAACACTCAAACCAAGCATAGAGAGACAATGCTGCCTGTCAAAGCTAACGAGTCAATCGAGCCAATCAATCAATCAATCAATCAATCAATCAGTCAATCAGACAATCAGAATTAGTCAAGCAATCGTTTCTAACTTGTAAAGAATGCTAGCATATGAGAAACAAAATAAACATTCCATATTCAAACAATCCTAATGTACAAACGATGCGCAAGAGGCTAAAAGTGGCCCATGTCTTAGTCTACCATTACATTATTTATAATCACCCGAGAGTCAACAATCACTGGAAACTTGACTGGGAGAAGTTGCCCTTTTTTTATAGCAATATTTACAGATTAACTCGTTCATTGCTGGGAGTTTCCCAACACAACCACATGCTTCTACTGCTGCACTAGTTTGAAGTTTGGTGCAGATTTAGAAGCAAATTCTAGCTTCCAGTGTTAAGAGTTAAACTGCAGGGAAGTTTTAGTAATGTACAATATCAAATAATGTCACAGACATAGACCTCTTTTAGCTAATTCGCTATTATTTTGTGGATTACATACAATATGAGAAGGCAGAACATTAGAAAACTTTCAATCTTCCAATCCATTCTCTCCACTTCACATCCTATATTTATGTTTTCATGCCTTTGATACTTCTTTGATGCCTTTATCCAGCATTCACTACATTGTAGATTTAGGAAGCAGTGGTTTCACAACTCTCCCTTCAACCTGATTTTGTTTCTCCTTTGTTTTCTTAAAGCCTTCTTCATTCAATCCTCCATTGTTCCACTCATGTCAAATTGGAAGAAGAGTGGCCTCTTGATTTTGGCATCATTAATTCGCTGCTGCATTCTTCTTTCTTGAGAACAACATCATGTTTTTGATCTTCATCGCCCTTCAGACATTTCAAAGTCATCACGGATGTCAAAGTTTGATATTTCCATTGCGGTTCTGACAATGTAATGATGGCAGCTCTTTTGCTTTCTCCTATCTTCTATCCATGCTTCCCTCCAGAGTTACAGGCAGCGGTAGAGGTTCATGCAGTAATCCCTAGAATTTGACATTGTGCACCGTATCTCCAACAACATCCGACAACTGCTCCCCCCTGTCCACCCATCTCCTGCCTCCACTTCACATCTCCGTCCAAGCCTCCATCATTGTAGGTAGCGGTAGACTTTGAAGCAGTGGTTGCCAGAGTCGGCCACCACCACGTGTCCATCTGAGGTCAGGGCCAGACCTTGTGGTCCATACAGAGGGTCCGCCGATGTGTTGATGTAGGACAGGAAGGAGCCACTGCCGTCGAACACCTGGAAAGATTCAACAGAAAATGTAATTTCTATTCTATTACATGTCGACAAACCCTGCACGTTACTGTCATACCTGTATCCTGCTGTTGCCCCAGTCAGCTACAATGATGTTCCCATTAATGTCCACAGCTACACCGGTGGGAGCATTGAACTGGCCGTTTCCTTCACCATTTGAGCCAAACTTCAACACCAGCTCTCCCTCGGGGGTGAAAACCTAACCAGAGACACAAGGAGAATGATATCAGACTGTATATTCACGAGTTGTGTGAGCTAATCATTGCGCTAAACATGAAATTAAACCTGTTTGCAAATATAACATTAAGCTAAGATGAGAAAGAGAAGAATATATCACGTCTAGTACCTTGACAGAGTGGTTATGGAAGTCTGTCACAATGATCTCATTGTTCTTGTTCACTGCTGCAAAATGTGGACCTTCAGGACAGAAACAATAGAAACAGAATGTGCTTTCAGTTCATACATTTCAACAAACAAGCTGTTTACAGTGATTGCATTTAATCTGCTGCTTTCACAATTTCCACTTCACTGCTTAAACCTTGCTTCTGTTAACACGCTAACACTTTAGGTGCTTACAGTAAGGATGTCTAGAAGATAATCCTGAAATCAGCATTGTGGAATTTTGGAGTAATTCAGAGCTTACAAGTCAGTTGACACTTTAAGTACCTCTCAATGTTTACACGTCAACTGGCACTTCGACCACCTTTAGGACACTTTAAGATACTTGTTGACGTGGTACCTCAGCTGCCTTCAGATATTCAGTCCCTAGTGGTCGGTGGTTTTTACTTTGGTGGACAATGTTTGTTTTTGGCTGACCCATTTTAGTGCGTATATTCTTCGACGAGAATTCAGCTGTTTTGAAAAGATACCAGTCTTACTCCTATGATACCATTGCATAAGACGGTGATGTTAGTGATATATGTGATTTACATCAGTTGTAATATGATAATTTAGTCTACAAAACATTCGAGATGGACTTATTCTCATGACTTACCTGCAAACTGTTTGTCACCATTGCCCCGACTACCAAACTTGGTGATGAGCTTGCCAGTCAGTTGGAAGATGAAGACAGTGCACGCCTTGTTGTCCACCACAATCACGTGACCGTTCTGGTCCACGGACACGCCCTTAGGCCCCATAAGTCTACCAGAGCCGAGCTTTGCCTGGTGGACCGCAAGTACAACAATTAAGACGAGGAACATCTCAACAACACACAAGATGTAAGAGATTGTAAGGTTTGTTTTTATGCAACTTTCAACAGCAGACCCACCTTGAACTTGCCCTCGCAGGAGAAGATGCTGACCCACTTGTTGTCGTAGTCGGCGATGATTATGTCACCAGTGGGGTGCACGGCTACACCGGTGGGGCGTTGCAGTTGGCCTGGCGATCGTCCCCGCACCCCAAAACGACTCTTGAATTCCCCCTCGTTGGAGAAAATCTGGAGACACAGTGCATTCTTTAGACTGTCTCCTATATGTAGGGTTTTTGCCTTTAAAGATGACAGGACCAGAAAAGAACGTGCTCTACCTGGACACACTGATTGTTGCTGTCGGCAATCAGTATCCTGCCGCTGGAGGAGGCGGCCACTCCTTGGAGGTTGGTGAACTCTCCTTTATTCCTTCCTTTTGTTCCTGAAGAGCGCAAAAAAATCGTTTCAAGCATTTATTGTACTCGGTAAATCTTGGTAAAACGGTAAAAGTGATTGGTCCATATGAGGACTTTAATCCTGAAATCATGTGCCTTTTATTTTTAGTTATACAATCAAGATCTTGTTATTTTCAAGATATATTGAACTACTAATTAGAAGGAAGACCTTATTCTCTCCTTATTCTTATTGTCTCCACTGCTGCTGTTATGCTCCCTGCTGCACATTCTTTATACTTGCTCTTTGTAAATATATTTATATTTTTTACTTTATCTTTGCTTGTTTTTACCTATTTATTTTCCTTTATACATTTGTATTTTGCACCACCAGAGTTGTCTTTTGAATTTCGTTTTACCTTGTGTATGATGACAATAAAAACATTCTATTCTAATCTATTCTATTCTATTCTATTCTATTCTATTCTATTCTATTCTATTCTATTCTATTCTATTCTATTCGCATGTGTGACACTGTACAGTATACATTCAAGGACAGCTTTTATTTAAAGAACAGACTAAATGAGACTTCATGACAATCTGATGTCCCATCATACTGGATTGCTTTGGGTTTTACCTTGAGCCCCATTATTTAATCAATACCTAATTACATTTTGGTTGAGTCTAGGCTGAACCAGTTTCTGCTATGTTTCCCAATTTGGGGGTTTAAGCAGTAAACCCGTTAAAATGTTGTGAAGCTTTAAAAATAGCTGTAACTTCAGTAACTGCAATACAGCAAATACCCAAGTCTCCTTTATTCTCTAATCTCTTCCACTCTTCCAGATGTGTTTCTCACCAATCCTGAAGATGAGGTCATCCTCAATGGGGTTCTGAGTTTTGCGTCGCGGGGTGCCCAGGGCACTACTAGCCCTCTTGGAGCCCTTCTTCTTTTGGCCAGGGGACTTCCCTCGTCTCTTTGCCCCCTCAGAGGAGCCTGTGGACGGGGTGGCGTTGGCTGCTGAGTTGGTTGCTGTCGTGGTAGACGGAGATACCTGGGAAGGTGGCAACAGAGGGAGAAGAAATTTGCTTATAAGTATGAATTTTACAGTTCATAGTAATTACCAGTTTGGGGGTTGACATCCCCAAAGGGTAAGTAAATAATCAGCTCATTAAAAGTTTTATGCAAACTTAAAAATATAAGCATCCATCTATCTATTTGCTTTCTCTTATCCAGGGTTGGCTGCATATATTCCACATGCTGCTCTCCTCAGCAATGTTCTCCAGTTCCTCCTGGGGGATTCCCAGGCCAGATGAGATATAGAATTCCTCCAGAGAGTTCTGGATGTACCCCTCCTAATCTGAAAACCTCCACAGGAAGACGCCCAAGAGGCATCCTAATCGGGAACCACTTTGGCTGGCTATGAAGGAGCAATGACTCTACTTCAGGTTTCCTGTGGTTGTCTGAGACCCTCCCCTTATCTCTAAGGCTAAGGCCATCCACCCTACAGAGGAAACTCATTTCAACCCCTTGTATGTTTATGTTTTCCCACATTTTTTAACCTCGACCTTCTAGAGAATAAATGTTGACATGGTGTGGCATTTGGCAGAGTAGTATACATGCATCGGTACATTTCACTGCAGTGCAAGAGAGGCTTACCCAAAACTCATGGTTACCTTTTTGCAAGTACTTGAGCGTGAAGTCAAAGAGACTATGTTGAATGCAAGAACAATCTTTCTCGTGTGACGTAGTCTGGTAAGGCCAAGACTTTTTGAAGTACCCTCATAGATGTGTTAAGAGTTCCTTTGTCCTATGGTTGGTGTTTCTCTCTCCAGCTATATTATACATTCCTCACAGGACAGATTCCATATCTGTGAAACTTTGCTGAATGTGCTACCCCCACAGTTTCTGCCTCTTGCCCTTCTTTATCACAAAAAGTTTTCATTTCATCCTTCAATTTGGGTATTTGAACCAGTTCTAAACACTTTGCCCTACCATTGCCCTAACTGTACATCACAGCTAAAAGTGACAGCAAATCAGTCATTGGTCATAGATATGTTGGCCAGGCGAGAAGTAGGAAGGTTTCTTTTTTACTACAAATTAAACGATAGCTCTGCCCACCTCTACGTCTGCCTCCGAGACCCTGGTGATGGTCAGTTTGAAAGGACTCCCCTTGATGTGCTGGTCGTACAGTCGGAGAGCCAGTGAGAAGTCACCCTCCTTCGGCACTGTGTACACAAACTCATACGTCCCGTTCTTGTGATCCAGTATCTCACCGTCTACTATGCTGCCATCTGGGGTGAACACCTGCATGAACACACGAGTGACGTTTTGTAATTTATTTTTTTCGTTTACATTTCCACAGAGTTGTGCTAGATTGTGTGTGTAAAAACAAACCTCAGCTGATAGGATTGCGTTACCACTCTTGCACGCTCCTCCTGACTTGTCCCTTGTTACGATGGTAACCGAGGCAGGAAGTCCCACAACACACTGCTCCAGGCCGGCCCCCATGGCTTCGCTTTGGCTCGCCACCGCGCTGAGGAAGAGGAGGAACACGAGAAAGGGTGAGATGGTGATAAATGATGTTTGTAAGTAAGTAAGTGAAGTAATATTTATTTTTATAGCGCTTTTTACAGACAGCAGTCACAGACAAGTGCTTCACAGCAACAAAACAACAAAAACAAAAGATAAAAAACAAAAGCAAATAATAATAGTAATAATATGTATATTAGTGTAATTAAATATAAAGGTCACATGAAAAATACAAAGATCTTAGAAATGAGTACATGCAGAGGATGTCCACCATAGCCAAAGTACAGACAAACATAACGCTGGGTCAGGTTGGGCTAGAAAGCTTTTAGAAACAAATGTGTTTTTAGATGCTTTTTGAAAGCGTCCACTGAGTCCAGAGAGCGCAGGTCTAATGGGAGTTCGTTCCAAAGGCGGGGCGCGGTGGATTTGAAAGATCGGTCTCCCCGAGTTTTAAAACAAGCTCCGAGGAACCATCAGCAGATTCAACTCGCATGACCTCAGGCTTGGAGCTGAGCTGTAGGGCTTGATTAGTTCAGCTATGTAAATAGGAGCCTGGCCATGTAGGGCTCCAAAGGTCAGCACCAAGATTTTAAATTGGACCCGATACACAACAGGGAACCAGTGAAGAGATTCTAAAACAGGTGTTATAGTCAAATAGTCAAATTGCACATCTGTAAATACATGCTATTGCACTTTAAAGAGGAATGTAACAGCCTCATGCCGACTATATCTGGCCTGTCTGCCTCCCTCTCTCTCTCGCCCTCTCTCTCTCTCACCCTCTCTCTCTTTCTCTCGCTCTCTCTCTCTCGCCCTCTCTCTCTCTATCTCTCTTTCTCGTCCTCTCTCTCTCTCACCCTCTCTCTCCTCTCTCTCTCTCGCCCTCTCTCTCTCTCTCTCTCTTTCTCGCCCTCTCTCTCTCTCTCCCTCTCTCTCTCTCTCTCTCTCTCTCTCTCGCCCTCTCTCTCTCTCTCTCTCTCTCTCTCTCTCTCTCTCTCTCCCTCCCCCCAACCTCTCTCTCTCTCTCTCTCTCTCGCCCTCTCTCTCTCTCTCTCTCTCTCTCTCCCTCTCTCTCTCTCTCGCTCTCTCTCTCTCTCGCCCTCTCTCTCTCGCCCTCTCTCTCTCTCGCTCTCTCTCTCTCTCTCTATC
>OMNN01091523.1:0-10668 GCA_900302755.1 Chromis chromis | reverse complement strand
TATATTAGATTACATTATTATATATAATATATTAGATTAATAATTCTATTATTTCCTTGTTTCCCTAACTTTTCCCCTACATTACATTATATAACATTGTATTATTTTATATTAAATTAGATTAGATTGTTGGTTGGTTTAACATAATTAAATTCTGATCCATTTTATTCTGAGCCTAAACATTTGAGGTAATAAGCAGACAGGTTGTGTTCCTTATCAATATTGTCTACTGTAGGTTTGTGTTTCCTTACACTGCCACTGCCCCTACTGTGCCTCCTCCGATGACGGGCCTCCCTTTCCTCTTTGGGTTTGATAGTTGATATCTGAGCCGTCCATTTCGTCCCAGATCTCCTTACTGGTGGTGAACAGAGTTACATAGTTAAAATGAGGCCACCAATTTAACATCACAGCTTTAAATTGCTTATTTGCACAATAACATGAGTGTTTGACTTTCTGAGATGTGTAAAGAGCTGCTCTCTTACCTGTTTCTCACAAAACAGCAGGTATGCTGCTCTCTGCCGCAGGCGACACACCGGCTCACTCGTTTAACTAGGTATGGCCACCTTTGAAATGATATCATGTACATAGTCAGCAATGTCAAAACACTCTGATCTCCAACTTCAATCACAGAGAAAAAAAACAAAATGTGTGTGTATACGTACCCTTGGCAGGTCCTGGTGCTCAACATTTCAAACGACATATGTATACCACCAGGGCAGGTGGATGTGATGCCCAAGACAGCTGCTTCTACCTGCAGATCGAAGGACAGAGATTTCATCATGTCAAGCACACAGCTGAGGAACTCATGGGCATCCTGCACAGAAACAAACAGAAACATTTAGATTTGTTAAACTATATTTAAAAAAATGTAAATGGAAGAAATATGGCAGCAGAAATTCCACATTCTAACAAGTTTAAAAAATGATAGAATGCTGTAACATTCAAAAACAAACATGTCAATATATATTGTGTTTTGTATGATTTTACCAGTTATCTGTGTGTTAACAAAACAGGGAAAATCTGCAAAATAACAGTAAATACTTGAAAAAAACAGTACAGACAAAAAAATGACACATTTAAAAACGTTAAGTGTACCTTGCCAAGACAGAGCCATCTGCACCACCATGATGTGTCTCAGACTGTGGTGGCTGGACTATCAGGGACAGCCTTCTGACAAATGACTTTTTCATGCTTAACAGATATAAAATCACATGTGAGGAAATGTGACAAACACATAACCAACTGATTTACAGAAAAATAGTAACAAAATACATGAAGATTGTCAAAATTCAGTTCAAATCCTCTCAATACATGAAGTCAGATTAACAGTTTACACAACAGTGAATCAGATATTAACCTTTTGGCGTTTTCCAAAACAGCTGAACATCTTGTGTAGTAGTTGTTGGTTGTCTTCAGTAAATAACACGCTGTGATCCTCGTAGTAAGAAGTCCTCGTCGAACTGAAATGTTGGACTG
Source organism: Chromis chromis (assembly GCA_900302755.1). Taxonomy (NCBI): domain Eukaryota; kingdom Metazoa; phylum Chordata; class Actinopteri; family Pomacentridae; genus Chromis; species Chromis chromis. Next base: position 9,192 of record OMNN01091523.1, on the reverse strand, counting down.
ATTTTCACCTTTTTAAGGAGGTTAGAATGTTCAGACATTATGACATCAGAGTCATCTTAGAATCCAGCCGTTTAAACAAAAACAAACTGAGTTCATTTTATTGCTGCTTTTAAAATGTGTTTGCAGCCAATTATTGTATTTGGCTTGATGTTCCGCAAGCAGTTATGTGATATTATCTGAATAAATACATATATTTATTTTATTTACATTTTTTCAATTCATTTTGACTAATGGCAGGAGTTTAAAACTCCAGGAGCAACATCTGGTTGCAGCCTGATGAACTCCTCAACTGCTGTATTTCATGGGACCAGCTTTGCTAATTGACGTTTCATTTTCTCAAGTATAATAGACAGTTTTCTTAATTAAAAAAAGTCGGAAATGAATGATATACAGTATTTGCAGTATCACATTATTATAGTATTAGAGTATCATCTGAAACATAGAGAATCATCCAAAGATACTTTGTCTTCCTTCAAAATATACTTTCATTTCTCAGCACTAGTTCCACTACTTCAATTTCAATTCAAAGGAGATTAAATCATTATTGAACGAAATAAAAGACAGTTCAAAGGAAATAAAAACTGTTGCTAATAGAAGTATATCCTAAGAAGAGACTTAAAAGAGATTACTGACCCAGGTGACTGCCTGAGGATCTCAAAGTGCATAATCGTGCATAAGGTACTCAAAAGTCAGAAATACAACAAGAACAGAGGCCATTAAGTGCCCTAAAATTGACCAGTAAAGCTTCAAATCTTTGCCGAAACATACTGGGAGCCAGAGGTTTCTTGGTTCTTGTTAAAAGTCTGGCAGCCAAGGGGGGTGCCCCCCAATAGCCTAATGGTTATGTCACGTGACCCAAATGCAGAGATGTAGCGGCTGATCCGAGTTTGAGTCCAACCTCGGGCATTTACCACATGTCCTTCCCCGCTCCCTCATGTTTCCGACTCTATCCACTGTCCTATCAAATAAAGGTGAAAAAGCCAAAAATAAATCTTAAAAAAAAAAAAGTCTGGCAGCCGAGTTCTAAACTCTCTGGAGTCAAACTACAGATTTTTTGTTCAGGAAGTTAAAAAGACTCTTACAGTAATAAAAACAAGTAAAGTGGTCTCAGTGTCTTTAAAAGTTAAAATAACCCATATATTTTAAAAATATTTCTAAGATTGTAAAGACACAATTCCACAATCTTATTGACGTGCTGCACAAAGTTCTGATTATTATCAAACCAGACACCTATGGCGTTATTTTTGTGCCTCTTTTACGAGCACTTAATGCAAAGTTTGGAGCACAAAAACATGTTTTTTGCAACTCTAAATTATATTTTGTGTAAAAGTCATAATAAAGCGCAAAACAGAGCAGTTTGACCGAACAATAATCAATAACGTGCTCAAGAAATAATTTTTCATGCTTGCTGAATACACATAAGTGTGCATTAACAACATTTGTTCCTCAGTTTTCCCCATGTGCTCCCTCAGTGTTTTTCGTCAGAGAGCTGGTAGACCGTTCACTCGTACTCTCTCTCTCTCAGTCTTGTAGCAGATAACTGCAAAGTTCAGGAGATCGTTCATTTCTGGAAACAAGCACCAAAATTGGCACACATACTGCTTGGGGATTGCTCTTTTGATAAACCTGTTAGCCACCTAAAAATTCAAGATGGTGGCCATTTTTCAAGATGGCCGCCATTGAGTATACAGAAATATTGCATTTTGCAATAAAATCGATCAATAAATCAATAAAATGACTATGTAGAATCCGAATTTGGAACTATGTCCCTACTCACTGGCTTCCTTGTACCATAATATCAGTCCCAGAATCATAATTAGGGTAACTTACTTACTGCTTGTACCTTACTACCTGGGTTACTTCCTGTTCCTCTTGTAGCAAACATGCAGTGTGTGATGTCCAGGTTCTCAACACCCTGATCTCCTCTTACCCTAAGAAAAAAGGTTGAATGATATTTAACAAAGATAACTGTAGAATAAATTAATTATATATCTTGTTGAAAGGGTACAGTTTTTTTAAATAATTAAGAACTAACTTATTCCAGTGTGTCGAGGCATATTACCGTGATGGTAAGCCATGAATCTGGGTTGCTCTCAGAAAGAATGAGAATGCAGTTGATGATTTGTTGTTTGAAGCAACATCCAAGTAGAAGATCTGCAGTGTGAGATAGGAAGTTTTACATGAACTTTAAGGTACCGTACTGGACTGTAATGGCTGGCCTTAGAGCTCTCACTGTTTACTTTATGCCATAAAAAGAAATAATGGGAAAGTCCTAATTGTTTAGTTCAGCAAAACTACAAACTTCTTCATTTATTTAGTTAATTTAAACACAAGACACTTGTGCTATTTATTGCTGTGACATACCACTACTGCATCTCAAAAATGGATTATATTGAGAAAGTAAAAAAAAAAAAGAGAGAAGATTCCCATAACTTAATTAGGATGTATTAAAATATTCTTGACTCATTACAAAACCAAAATGTTTGATGAAATGTTTTGACAATTACGGCATACAGCTATTGAGCTTAGAATCTAAAAATATAATATTTCATTTTCTTTTACTTTACTAATTTTGGGTTACTGCTACTACAACCAAAACTTTTTCACAATCAATTATTACCTCTACGAAGGAGGTTATGTTTTTGACTGCGTTGATCTGTTTGTCTGTTAGCAAGATAACTTTAAAAGTTATGAACGGATTTTCATGAAATCTTCAGGAAATGTTGATAATGGGACAAGGAACAGATGATTAAATGTTGGTGATGTTCTGGATTACCATCTGGATCCAGGAATTTTTTTGAAGGATTCAAAGGTGGAAATGAGCTGCTTGGCGGAGGTCTGCGCTCTGCGAGTGCTTTTCTAGTTTAGCATGTGCTAAACTTCAGCATGATGGCTGCTAGCAACACTAAAGACTTATTTATTCATATAAAACAAAACATACTTTTTAGATGTAGGTTAATAGATCAAACTGAAGCATGAACTTTTGTAGGGTTTCTAAAAATATTGACAGGGTTATGAATGCTGTTTTTGTTCAAAGCATGTTGGGGCAGTATCATAAATTCTTATTTTGTTGAACCCACTTTCTAGATACGCTCTATAAATGTGTGTGTAAAACAGCAGATACAGCATTTATAGAGCAACTTATTTACAATTGACATCTTATTTATAATTGTGTAATTTATTCTATTTTCTGTAAACTTACTCTTAGTTAAATAATATGGTATCACACCAGAGAGTCAGTAGTAATATCTTGCCTTTCCCATTGGGTCAGTGTCACAAGCAATCTGATTCAACAATAACTCAGGCTTTAGCCAGACAGTGAGCCTGTCCCGGAACAGGAGAGTTTACAAGGATAACCTGCCAAAGTAACTGAACTTCAACTGTGTTGAATTTGCTTCGTGAAACCTAATTATCCTGAAAATAAGTCCGACTAACTGATAAAAGCCCGGCTTATTTGGTAAACTCACTTCATGCAGTTCTGGTTTCAAAGATCAGATCCAAACAGGATGAATGTGAGCTGTTTTAAGCATCAGCATTTTAATGGGACAAAGCAAAAACACAAACCATGTTACTGAAGCATCAACAGAACTTCCCTTGCCAAAACATGGGCTGAAAACATTCTTAGGCACTGCCTACTCTCGGATGATTTTTGGTTAAATAAAAAGTAACTCACTGATAGTAAGGCAACACAATGGATTTTTCAACTATATTAAAATGAGGGTGGCCACAGTGCAAAAATCTGATCCTTAGAAGGTCGTTTCTTAATCTATAAAAACAATCGTTATGTAGATCTAAAACAGAATAACTTAAATTAGGAGTTACTTGTCAATCTAAAGGCTGTTGCATTGCATAGCAACGCTGTGTGTCCTCCAAACGTCTTGAAGAATGAAATGCTGCACTGTCTCTACTGTACACGGACCAGCACTGGACAGGGATGCTACTGTCAAACAGCCTCGTCTGGAATCCATCTCCCCAACCAGGAGCAAGCACGCTTCCTTAATTAACATGTTGTCTTTATACAGATCAGTACAATTGAACAGACTGTTTGGTTATTTACATAAAACAGACTTCCAAATGAAATCACAAATAAAGTGGAATGCAAAAACATTGAAAAGAAAAAAACCCTAGTTTTTAAAATTTTGTGAAAACCTTAAGTATTTGTGCAATATTTGTCTGCCTATAAGTAAGATAAGAGTGGCAGTAATCCCTGCAATTGGTTTATTTGAGATACTCTAATTTAAAAAATAAAGTTGACAGATGACAGCCACTAAATGTTTTATAAACAAAGGATCTCGCGTGTCACATGATTTGATGGTGTCACTTCAACATTTCTTTATAAGACAGTCCCGAAATGAAACACAAAAAGGCAAAAGCTCTTTATACAATGTCAGCATTTTAAAGTTGCTCAAAAACAAGAAAGAAAATGACACTTTGTCTATTATATTTGTAGCAAAAAAAAAAAAAAGAGATGGCGTAGTCCTTTCTGTTTCAGGGGAAGATGACTTGGACATTGTCTTGTGTGTAAAAGCATCAGTTCATGCACACACGTAAGCACACACACATTTCTTTATCCGCAGACGGGATTCTCCGTCTGTTCGGTCCGGTCCGGGAGATGAAGTGAAGGAGCACTGCGATTTGCTTGTTTTGTTGTATTTCACTCAACCTGCCGACTTCTTCTTCTACTCAGTGATTTCCTACGTTTCACAGAATGACTTGACGACGCCCTGAGGACTCGCTCAGACTCACGTTTCACTTTAGCAACCGGGTGGACAGACCGACAGTGAGATCAACAGGCTCCAACTGAGAGAAAATAAAAACCCCTTTCTTGATACACGTCTCCTGGCTGCGCTGCAATACTGTGGACTATTGAGTGCTTTCTGTGGCAAAGTTCGTAGCCTCTTCTCCCAGTATGATTGTTAAATATTGGTATAAAATTCTGCCCTTGCTCTTTGGCTCTGAGGGGCTGAAAACAAACAAAAGCTGCTGTTTTAATATATATTTAATTCACTGTTCCTTTTAAACTAAACTGTGGCTGTGCTAGAAATATCTTGACATGTTGTTTAATTTACATTTGGCCAGTAATACACCAAACAATAAAATGGGCCCAGGAATGCAAGGTGCATTAGCGGTAGCTTTAACGGTGTTAAAGTGTGGATAGTTATCTTTACACTCGCAGATTTGGGCAGTGGGTGACGTTTTGGGCTGGTAAGGTTGATAAAATGACGTACCAGCTTCACTAACAGAGTATTTTTGTGAGGTGACAAACAGAGCACATCTAATGCACTCCTTCCCCGGCAGAGTATCATCCTTGTGGCCTCGCAGGCTTAGAGAGAGGGCTACTGTGATCAGTGGGTGTGGTAGCCAGCAGTGCTCATGCCAGCCTGGTTGGTTAGCACCGTCCCGTTGACGCCCTGTCCGGGCTCCACCATACCTCCATTGCTCACGGCGCCCACGCCTGTCCATCCAGCTCCAGCATGTAAATGACTGGAACAGCAAACGGAAACAAAACCAATTAGAAAAAGGATTAAGAAGCAAAGCAGAGCTGACAGTGATACGAGTTACATGGAGTCATTTTGTGCTTCAGATAGAAAAGCGAACAGACATATGCATTCTAAAAAAAATGGATTGAAACCTGCCTGTTTAAACCATCTGGTGTACTGATGGTTTACCCAAATGTGTACATAACTCCAAGTGTAACTACCTCCGTCAGCCATCTGTGATAACATCTCTACCCTGTGTAAAGGACCACTAAAGTAACACTGATACATAGCAACATGGAAATAGCCACTCCAGCAATCCCTAAATATACAGTATACAACAGGAGTACACCCTTGTGCAACACCACTTAAATGTATAAACTTTGCTAAAGAACATGAAAATAACCTGATTAATATTGGAGAACATTCTCTGGTCAGATGAGACCAACATATATTTAAAATTGGGTTCAGCATGTTTGGCATGAACCTGGTCCTGACATGGGTATGCATGACTGCAAAAGTGTTTGAGAGATGACATTTATAGAGACGGCACCATGAATGCTTTTGGATACACCAATATACCAACTGACAGGCGACTCCCAGTCAGCAGAAGCTCGGCAGAAGTGGAATATTTAAGCATGATAACCATCTGCAGCACACTGTCAAAATCACACAAGAGTTTCTACAGAAGAAATAAGTCCAAGCTAAAGTATGTCGCCTGACTTGAATCCAATAGAACATCTTTGTTATTTGGCATTTTAAAGCAAAAGGTAAGGCAATACAACCCCTCCAGCAAAGAGCAGCTGAAAAAAAATAAGTTTGTGAAGGATGGCAGAACATCTTTATAGAAATTTGCACAACCCTGATGTCCTCCAATCTCAGTAATGATGTGCACTATTTTTGTTGCATTAAATTCCTACTGTGGGGTCTTTATTTTCAATATAGTAAATCTAAAATGTTAGTTTTTAATTTTGTGTAAGAGCAAATATCTTCCTGTTCAATGTAGAAGTAATGCAATTACTGTAAAGTGATGCATTTCTTAAAGCATTTGACACTTAAGTGATATTACACAGAAGTGTACTTGCTTCGGTTGTATTGTTTGTCGATGCCAGAGAGACAACACTGAGCTGTTCTGCTCCCCTGATCAGTTAGAAAATATAATGATTTGCGAGTGAGAATGGCATGAGGGAGAACCTGTGAAGAACTTTTGTATCGCTTGTATGTTATAAGTATGATTCATTTTTAAATTAATTCCTTCTATATCTTTCTGAAACCACACAAAGATTGAGAGAGTAGTTGGATGTTGTGCTTCTCTTTGTAGACCCAACATCTCCCCAGAGAAAGAAAATGTATGCTTTTTCAGTTACTAACAGCTGCATCTATATTACCATCACCCTCTAGGCTAAACTGGGGCTTATGCTGATTTGCATGTAACCAGGAAAAACACAGATGGATTGTAGTCAGACGTGTGATGCATAATGTGTGGCTAAACACAAATGAAAGTGTGACACTGCGCTCAGATTTGAAGAGCAAATGGGACCATTGAAGCTGTTCTATGTTACAGGGTTTACCCACACTTAATAAGCCAGCTATGAACAGTTAGCAAAGCTACACTGTGGGTTTCTTGCTGGTAGAAATTGTTGAGCATGGAGAGAACATGAAACACATTGAAAATTTTCCCCCTGGCCTTTATTATAGTGAATGAAACAATGCCAAAATGGTGGCAGCACAAAATACTCCCAGTTTCAGTGTTTAAATGAGGATTTATTCAAAGCATGATGCAGTGCCGATAGCAGCTGGCAGAGCAAGAGATAAGGAGAAGAAAAGAAACAGAAAAGCTATTTGTCACATTCGCCTCCTCTGATCCCGTTCACCTCTGGTACTCACTTGTAGCCCTGCTGATCCCAGGTCTGTCCATAGACACCATAGCTCGGCACCTGCCATCCATTGGGCACATACTGGCCAATCTGCTGCGTGTTACTGTACCACTGACCCCACTGACTGTAGGGCTGCGCTGCGAAGCTCACTGTGTTCTGCTGACATACAGAATAGTATTTTAAGAAGCAGAATATCACGTTGCAACATCATCAAATAGAAGTTAAGTCAGGAGCTCTCAGTCACATGAACAAGCGCTGTTGCATTTCACCACCATGTGGCGCATTAAAAATAAGACCTGTGCCGACGATAATCATACCTGTGCCATCTGTACCTGCTGTATGGGGCCCTGGACCATGTCTGTCGTTTCTTTGCCCCAGTAACACTTAACAACGTAACCCTCTATGGAAGTGCCATTGACAGAAACAATAGCGTGAGCTGCGGCCTCATGGGAGTTGAACCTGCACAAAGAAAAGAGGTCAGACATCAGATTGGTGAATATCAGCTCATCCTACAGAAGAAAGTAGCTAACTGACAACTTAGCCTTTATTAAATAAATCACTGCCTAATCTGACAGGTGCATCGAAGGTCAGTTTACCTCACAAAGGAGTAGCCTTTCTCTGGGAAAACGCGGATTTCCATTATTTGGCCAAAAGGTGAGAAGGTCTGTCTCATGATTTGCTCTGTGAACAAGAACAACAGTCTTAATGTAGAGTGTGTGGGCAGTGCACTGAGACCTTAAATATTAAACTGTGACTCACCTGTGAGACCTGTTGTGACTCCTCCGCAGTAGACGGTGCAGTTACTCGGGCTGGACTGGCTCACCACCTCATCAAAAGATAGCTGCTTTGTATTGGTTGCTAAAAGGAAATAAGGAGTTTTATTTAAATAACTTTGTCCCCAAAAATAGTTCTCTTAACACTACAGGTACAATTTTTAACTAATAGATATCACCATGGAACTTCCCCAGTTGATTACTTACATTTTTGTATTATAAGTATTCTAAATGTTTGTGTTTAAATATGCAAACGATGCACTGTATATCTAAAAAAGCTCTGACTTGCACTAGATTCCACAATAGAAATATAAACATTTGATAAAACCAGCTTCCAAATTCTAATTGTTTCATTTTTTTTGACAAATTAGAGACAACGGTCTTTACAGAGGGGATTTTGGATATCTGTTTTTGTCATTCTAGAAGTCAGAAAATATTGTCCACAGCCAGAAAGAAAACTGTCAGGAGATGTGAGCAAAACAATCCATAAAAATCATACAGACCAGAAATAAAAGTGGAAAATTTGGCATCATTTGAATTCCCTTCATTTTGACTTCAAATAAATAAACTTCCCACTGAAAAGATCACTAGTGCTTATTAGTGCTATTTTAAAGAGCACTAAAGAAAGAGTAGTACAGATAAAGCTGACAGTCATATTGTTTAGGGGTGAGACAAAATATCGATGCAGCGATATATCATCGTCCCTCCTCGTGCGATATGAGTATCGATACGCTGGTGCCAAATATGGATACTTAATAATAATAATTAATATAATAAGGCGCTCTAATAAGGTGCTCTAAACCCTGCCAGCTGCCATTTCCCCAGCGTCACTACTTAATGACTCCACACGGTGGCGTTTATCACATGAATGAGGGAGACTTGAGCGGAAATGAATTGGCCCAAGAAGAGTTTGTACAGGTATAATGGAGGACAGCAACGCTACCGTAAGAGACGCCCCATCCACGTTTAAGTCCAAAGTGTGGACCCATTTGGGCTTTGGCAACATGGAAGGAACAAGGAAGCTTGACAAAGACTATGCCCTATGCAAGAACTGCCTCACAAAAG
>OMNN01091509.1:0-10862 GCA_900302755.1 Chromis chromis | reverse complement strand
AACAAAGACACACAAAACAACCATAAAGAGACACAAAACAACAACAAAGAGACACAAAACAACCACAAAGAGACACTAAACAACCACAAAGAGACACAAAACAACCACAAAGAGACACAAAACAACCAAAGAGACACAAAACAACCACAAAGATACAAAAAAACCCCAAAGAGACACAAAACAACCTCAAAGACACACAAAACTACAAAGAGACACAAAACAACCACAAAGAGACACAAAACAACAACAAAGACACTCAGAACAACAACCAGAGATGTAATCAGACCACAGAGGCAGATTCTATAGACTCAGAACCACCTCCAGGACCAACAAAGGGACTAATAATGACACTAATAAACCTGCTCCTATAGATTTCATGTATTAACGTCAGAATAACTTCAGGTTCTTTGGGCTGAGCTCCAGCTGAAGGTAAAACTCTCGTCCTCGGAGCGTCTCCACCCGTCTGGCACCGGCAGCGGGTGAAAACGAAGCAGCCTGTCGATACCGTTTAGAGGCAGTCGGTTTGTTGTTCCTGAAGACATGCGGTGGCAGGTTGGTCTCCAGAGGAGTTTAAGGCTCTGCGGTAGCCTCCGTTTCCCAGCATCCCTCTCAGCCATTAACCCCGCGGCCTGCGTTGGCCTCCTCCTGATCAGCTCTAATACCCTATCAATATTCTGAGGGAGTCCTGTGCTGCTCTCTGCTGCTCTCACACTCATCATCATGGTTATGAAGTTGGTCCACCGCTAAAAACTTACATTTGTTCTGCGAAAAAAGAGCCTCAATAGTTAGAACTGGTGGTTATTGTTAGGGTTTGAGCACCAAGGCCACTTTGAACCCCAATCTGCCCCCTTAAACGTGCTCAAAAACTCCCCAAATTTGGCACAAAAATCAGGCCTGGTGAAAAATGTAATATTTTGGGGGAATTCCACATGTCAATGGCTAAATAGCTCAATAGCGCCCCCTAGAAAATTGCACTTTAGTGGAGTTAATAGAAATAGTTTCACGTACAGCTACGAAATTCGGTACACATATGTATCACGACAAGACGAACAAAATTGCCTAATCGGACTTCCGGTGACGTCATGAGAGAAGAAACGGCCTGATTCTTCGGCTCCGGGGAGGGACCCAAAAACTAGCCATAATAACCCACATTTCTTGCTACAAACCGATGTGAAAAAGTACCAAAGATGTCTACAACTAGAAGAGACACCGAAAAGAAAACAAAGAGCGCTAAAAAAGAAACCAAACGCGACCGTAATGACGAGGAGCCCTTGGACTTGAGCGAGCCGGAAGACAACATGGCGCCCGTGCTCGAGGAGCTGAGAAAATTTAGAAAAGAACATACGGATGCTTCTAACGATACCAAAGCTGCTTTGAATAGGGTCGAAACAACTTTAAAAGATATGGCTGACCGCATGGATATGCTTGAACAGCAAATGACAGACACAAAGCAGAGAGTGAGCGACAATGAGGACCAACTACAGCGTCATGAGAGAGCCATTCGCCATTTGCTACACCGAGATGCCAAATTATCTGCTAAATGTGAGGAGCTTGAATCGAGAGCTAGGCGCAACAATTTGCGCATCTATGGGATTAAAGAGGGCGAAGAGAAAAACAACATGATTCCCTTCATAACCGGAGTGATTCGCACTTCATTGACACTGCCGGAGGACATGGACATCGGCATCGAGAGGGCGCACCGGTCTCTGGCGGCGAAACCGAGAGAGTCTGCGCCACCTCGATCGATTATTATCAGATTTTTAGACTACAGAGTGAAGGATAAAGTGCTCCAAATGGCATGGAAAAGTCGTGGAGTTATGTACCAGGGCCAGAAAATATTCTTTGACCAGGACTATACTGCGGATATACAGAAGAAACGTAAACAAGTGCGTGATGTTATCAAACTACTTAAAGAGAAGAACATCAAAGCTGTGTCGCCTTTTCCTGCCCGACTGAAGGTCTATCTGGACAATGGACCGAAGACATTTTCTACGCTTACAGAGGCAGCGCCAGCCCTAAAACAGATGGGAATACGCATCAAGTTGGATGAACGAGAGAGCATCCGAGACGAACTGCTGCACAACACCTGGGCCATCGTATCCAAGGAAGCTGCCGGAGACGCAGCACTGAGCACCGCGGACCTGCAAGCGTTTGTACAAGGTGACAAATGATAAAGGACTAAAAGATAAGTAGACAGCTACAACAGAAATGTGCAGATGATTAAAACGGCTAACTTTATACACATAAAGGGCTAGTTAGCATTTCTATTTTGTATCACTATGATAAAGGCCCTTCCCCTGCTGAAGGGAAGGTAGGATAAAGTTTTGCTTTTTATTTTGTATATTTTTTATTTTCTATCTTTTATTTCTTTACTGGATTTATGTGAGCGCAACCATGACTGCAGCCTTTTGCTGTCGGATGGTTGCTACTACACGGAGTGTACAACACGGAGGGTTTTCGTCACGCCCCCCCGTTTCCACGGTAACCGCTTTTAAGGAGGACTGGTTCGTTCGTTTGAGAGTTGGGAGTCTGTTCGTATTGTTGTTCATATTTCTTGTTCTTCTATGTGTGAACACTGTTCAGAGTGTTATACCAGAAATGCAATCATACATTTACAGGTACATGTTCTTTTATATGTGTAATGCTTATGAGAAAGTAAGGAGGTACTCATTTAAAAATCTGCGAAACCTTTATGGGAAAATTGACGGTTGTAACATATAATGTCCATGGTTTAAATCACCTTATAAAAAGAAAAAAAATCTTTAGCCAGTTAAAGAAATTGCAATGCTCCATTGCCTTATTACAAGAAACTCATTTGAGTGAACTAGAACACAAGAAACTTCGGAGAGAATGGGTGAACCAAACATACAGTGCTTCATTTGGAAAAAAAAGAGGGGTAACAATTTTAATTAGCAAATCATTGGCTTTTTCAACTGAAAAGGTAATTCAAGATAAACTGGGTAGATATGTTGTAGTACTTGGCCGAATAGGAGGGGATGAAGTTTCTATTATAAATCTATATGCTCCAAATGAATATGATGAAAAATTTTTCAAAGATATTGCAAATATTATAGCAGAGAACGCTAAAGGGATAATAATATTAGGGGGAGATTTCAATGCTATACAAGATGGTAAGTTAGACAGAACACCAGCAGAAGTGGGCCCACAAAATAGGAAAACAAAAATACTTAACAACATGATAACGGAATTGGGACTAGGGGATCCATGGAGACATAATAATCCAAGCATGAAAGATTTTACCTTTTTCTCCAATGTCCATAATAGTTATTCAAGGATAGACTTTTTTTGTATTTCCCAACAACATATGTACAAAGTAACTGACTGCCAGATAGAAACTATAACATTGAGTGACCATGCACCTGTGATTTTACACCTTGACCTGGGTAAGGAGAATGTCTTTAAATATTGGAGATTAAATGTTTCAATACTCACCAATACAACAGTAGTTCAAGAGCTAAAACAAAGTCTGATAGATTATTTGGAGATAAATGACAATGGAGAGGTCAGTCTGCCTATTCTGTGGAGCGGAGCTAAAGCAGTGATAAGAGGGAAAATCTACATTGTATCTATTATATTTCTGGAAACGTTTCTGTAATTGTATGATGTGACCTGCACTAAAGATTTTAAATAAAACAAGTTCAAAAAGAAAAAAAAGCCGATGAAATGAATGGAATGTCGGCAGGGTAACTGCCAAAACCCAGTCATCTTTGGAACCCTGTAGCTCTGGCATATTTTACAGTAGAAACAGGTCACAAGGCTTTCAGTGTTATTCGTCTGAAGCCATGTTTTGATATATTTTACGGTTCTACAAGCCAAATAACACTTAATATATAAATTACAATATTAGTTCTGTCAATGTTGTAAGGTTTGTCTGGTATATTGGGGCTGTATTCATAGATTTCACTTAAAAACTGCTCATTCGGTTGTATTCAGATTTTTTTTTCTGTCCATCAGTGTCCTTTTTCTAGTTTAAACATTTACATGTGATCCTCATGAACAAAAATAAGCAAGAAAACATTTTTTATTATTAGTTGTAAAATCATGTCTTGCTACTGTCTTCGTTTGGTAACTTTGATTGAACTTGCAAAACAAGTTGAAGCGTTTCCTTGTTTTCTCATTCCTCATGCCTGCTAATAAACTGCAGGTACTTGTTCAACATATATTTTGGAGCCTTTATTTAATTCTGTACAGTGTGTTTCTTCCAAATGCTGTCAGTTTGTAAAGGCATCTTATTGCCTAATATTCAATAAAATCAGTTTTTCGGCTACCAGTTCTCAGCTGTATGTTTCCTCACCTGTCATTGTGAAGATCCCCACCACAAAGTTGATGCCCCGATTTCCCAGCAGGGCCATCTCCATTCCAGTGGCTGCACTTTTCTTCTGCACCCTTTTGGACTTGAAAGAAGCCCAGACGCCGATCCCGAGGACCAGCAGGTAGAAAAGCACCATCACTACCACACCTGGGATATTCACAGCCATGATGGACAGGTTGAGTTGCACTAGCTGCTCTACTCCACACTAGCTGATGTCTGAGTGACTGAGAAACTGAATGAGAAACTAAAGGAAAGTTCAAGGAGAGCATTCCAGAAGACATAATTTTGCACTCTGGTGAAACTGGTTGGTTTAGTTGCTAACCTGCTCATCTGGTTGTCTTCATGTGTTTTTACTCAACTATTCTGTGTTTTTTTTCCCCATCACTTTCTCCATGCATTCATATGTACCATTTGATGTTATTAACTTTGAGTCTTCTCTCCCATGTAGTTTGAGTACTTTGGTGCATTTTATGGCCTTTGCAGTGTTTAGTGTCACTTCACTTGATTATTACTCTGATAAAACACAAGACAATAGCTCTGCACGAAGCATCCTTCAAAGACGTCATGAAAACACTCCTGGAGGCCGGAGATGCCATTGAGCAAAAAAACAAGGTTAGATGATTTAAGAAAGTCTTTCAGCAATTTTGTGGAATTTGCAATTTTTTTCCGGGGATCTTAGGCCCCATCCACACGTAGCCAAAACACTTATAGTTTCCAAAAAGTTCTTCATAAATACAGAGCTGTTTCAGTAAATGTGTCCATCCACACAAATTCACTTGATGTGCCTGAAAACGAGGCCTGTTGGTGGCGCTGTGACGCCGTAACAGACAAACACTTTAGGCACGCGCAGAAATCTGTATATGATGTAAACATAGCGATAATAAGGTGACTATCTTCAGCAGTACACATGCAACACTGTATGGCACCATTGTTGTTGTCATCTTCTGAGTTTGGTGCATTTATCGAGAGGTGGAGCTATGACGCAAACAACAACGCCACGTAAACAACGTTTTGACATCTTTCCACTCTGGGACCTAGTTTCAGAAATGATCGTTTTCAGACCCCCAAAACATCGGCTTCGTGTGGATGATACACGGGTTGATGAACTATTTGGGGGTTCAGGCCTGGGCTCGTCTTCGGGTTAATGGGGTATTAATGTAAACACAGAATTTTGTTAATTTCAAGTTATTTCGACCTAAGAGCTTAACTCTGATTTGAAGACCTTTGACTTGAAATTAGTTGAATCAGTCTACAGCTGAGAGTTTAATCAACTCATGGAAACGGGGTCAGCCCTATGTTCCCACAACCCATTGGTAAAAAACTAAAAAACGGCACAGCCAAAGAAACTCCCGTTTGGTGGGTTTTTATTAACACCAAAATGCAAACAGATGCATCAGTCTCAACCAGCAACCTCTGGCTGAAGTTAGGGCTCCTCAGCACAGGTGAAGTGCACAGGCAGGTCTTCAGGGTCCGGAAGGCGGTCTCGCAGTCTTCGCTCCAGGTGACCGGATACCTCTGGTCCTTTGCTGTGAAGGCGGTTAGCGGAGCAGCGATGGTGGCGAACTGTGGGACGAACCGTCTGTACCAGCCGGCCAGGCCCAGGAAGGACCTTACTTCCTTCTTTGTGCGAGGCCGCGGGCAGGTGCAGATGGCCTCCACTTTGTCCATCTGCGGTCAGACCTTACCATGCCCCAGGAGATAGCCAAGGTATCTTGATTCCGCCTTGGCCCACTGACACTTGGCAGGATTCAGTGTCAAGCCCGCCTGCTGGATCTGACTCAGGACTCATTCTGTGTGCTGCAAGTGCTCCTCCCAGGTGTCACTGAAGATGACCACATCATCCAGGTAGGCAGCACTGCAGTCCTCACACCCCTACAGTACATGGTCCATCAGCCTCTGGAAGGTGGCGGGAGCTCTATGGAGACTGAAGGGCATCACCGTGAACTGGAAGAGCCCAGCAGGGGTCCGGAATGCGGTGTAAGGGCGACTGGATGCTTCCAGGGGCACCTGCCAGTAGCCCTTGCAGAGGTCAAGGGTGGTGATGAACCTGGCCCATCCAATCTTCTCCATAAGATCATCGATCTGGGGCATTGGGTATGCATCAAACTCCGACATGGCATTGAGCTTCCGGAAGTCGATGCAGATGCGGAGCGAGCCATCCTTCTTCACCACGATGACCACTGGACTGCACCACTCGGACTGAGATGGCTCGATCACCCCCAGGTGTTGCATCTCCTCCAATTCCCTCAGGAGCTTCTCCTGATGTTGAGACACCCTGTAGGACCACTGGCAGATTGGCCCCCGCTCCTTCAGACGGACGATGTGCTCCAGGACTGTTTTCCCCGGATTGGCGGTGAACAGCTTGGAGACTCGCTGGAACACCTCGCTGAGTTGGCTGATCTGGATGGCAGAGAGGTGGTTGAGAGCTGATTCCTCCTCCCCATCACTGTCCACCTCCATCACCAGCTGGGATGCCACAGGAACCGGCACAGGAGCCTCCTTCTACTCCTTCAGCAGGTTGATGTGGTACGTCTGCTTCGCCTTTCTCTTTTCTGGCTGGTGGATCTCGTAAGTGACAGGACCCAGGAAGGTCTGTGTAAGGCCCCTGCCATTTTGCGAGCAGCTTACTGGTGGAGGATGGCAGGAGGAGCAGGACCTTCTGGCCGGGCTGGAACTCTTGGTGACGGGCCTGGCGGTTGTAGCAAGCCTTCTGGGACTGCTGGGCCTTGCGTAGGTTGACCTCTGCTTCCTCCTGGTACTCTGCCAACCGATCCCGCATCTCGAGCATGAACTGGACCACACTCCAATCACTGGCTGTGGATAAGGGAGCCTCCCAACTCTTCCGCAGCAAGTCCAATGGCCCCTGGACATCCCAGCCGTACAGCAGCTCAAATGGGGAGAAATCAGTGGAGGCTTGAGAAACTTCGCAGTGAACAGCAGGAAGGGTAACCATCGGTCCCAGTCCCGCCCAGTGTCGGTTACGGACTTCTGATCTTCTTCAGGGTCTGGTTGAACCACTACACCAAGCCGTCCATCTGGGGATGGTACGGGGTGATCTTGATCGGCAAGATCCCCAGCTGGTGATGGAAGAGCTGCAAGAGTCGGGAGGTGAAGTTGGTCCCCTGATCCATTACGATCTCCGGAATACAGACCCTGGAAAACAACTGCACAAGACAACGCAGCACAGCAGGGGCGGTGACTGTGTGCAAGGGGAATGCCTCGGGGAACGTGTGGCATAGTCTGAGACTACTGAAATGTATTGGTGGAGACTTCCGTTTGCCCCTTGCTACCTCCCTCAAACAACCCACTGTCCAAGGTGGAAAAGGGTTCTGAGCAAGGCTCCCTGGTTTGCTCGGCCATCACTCCAGCTCTAGCCTGGGCCCGGGTGATCACAGGAACTGACACGGCCTTCTCACAAACAATGTCCTTGTCCCCCTCTTCCAGCAGTACATCCAGCAGCACAGGCAGGTCCCACCCCAGGATGGCAGCCACAGGCAACTTCTCCACCACCCCCACAGTCATCAAATAGGGCTGTTCCTCAAACACAGTTCAGCCGTGGGGTAGGAATGCCTGTCCCCATGCACATACATAATGTCTTCCTGTGCGTTAAAATCAATGACCCCGGAGGGCACTAAATCCCTCCGAACTATGGTTAAAAAGCTGCCAGAGTCAACAAGAGCAGTCACAGGCTGTCCATTAATAAAAACATCTTTGAAACGCTGGCGCTTCCCTGCAGCATGTACCTCCTCATCTCGCGGGGTGTAACAGGCACCAATAAGTTTCAATTTTCTGATTGGGCATAGGGACGCTTTGTTCCCTGGCTGCTGGCAGTATAAACAGATAAGCTCCTTAGCGTTCCCTCGCTGACTGGTTGCTGAGCTGGGGTCTCTGGATGGCTGGTAGCTTCCTCTGACTGCTGGTCGGGGCTGCAACTGGAGCTGACGACCAGGACCGCCTGGGTGTGCAGCTGGGCCCCCTCTTCGGGTGTTGAGGTACTGCAGCGCAAGCTTGGATGCCGCTAGCCCATCAGCAGGCTCGTGCTCCTTCACTCAGGTGCGGATGTCGGCTGGCAGGACACGCAGAAGCTGCTCCAGGATGATGTGCTCACTGATGCTCCTTCGTGTGCTGCTCCGGCCGAATCCAGCGATGGTAGAGTCCCTTCAGATGCTGGTACATCTCCGTTGGGTTCTCTCCGGATAGAACCATAGCGGAATGGAACTGCTGGTGATACGTCTCTGGTGAGATGTCGAACTTGTCCTCAGGTCGGGGTACAGGTGGGCCCTCTCCTCGTTGATCGTGTAGGCCCTCCAGCACCTTTCCACTGAGCAATGGCACCAGGCGGGACGCCCACTCAGCCTGCGGCCACCCCCCACCCCCGCCACATATGGAGGAGTTTTGGGGTCACCGTAAGGTCTGGACTGGGGAGTCTGTCTCCGCTGCTCACATCACTTCCGGGAGGGTCCATTGGGGAACCACGGTGCCATCGAAGAGCAGGTGTTTGCAGATCCAGCCTAAGACTCATGGTTGACCCTTGAGCTGGTGACACGGCCTTCGCAGGTGCCGGATTGGGTGCTGCTGTCCCCTGCTCGGCCACTTGAGCTACCGGCAGCGAAGCCCAGAGTCCTCTTAGCTCTGCCAGAAACCCCTCCTCTCTCCTCTGCTGGCCTTTCATGAAATGCTGCATTAGTTCAATTAGCTCACCCATAGGTTCCTCCTCCTCCTCCTCCTCTGCTTCAAACTTCCGATGTTGAGAACGTCTCTTCTTTACCACTTCTGACACCATATGTCACGGGTTCGTTTAAAAAACTGAAAAATGATGGCACAGCCGAAGAAACTCCCGTTTGGTGGGTTTTTATTAATACCAAAATGCAAACAGTGGAAAAAATATGTACAGTGAGCCAAACAAAAAATTCTCCCAGGAACAAAAAAAAAAAAAGTATTTACAGGAAAACTCACAATATAAACAGCCACAATGCTCAAATTCCAACTCCACCTCCAACACTAGCTCCAACTCCCTCACTGGCAGAGCAGAAATGCTCTCTTTTTATACCCCCTAAAAAAAATGATTGTACTGTGAAGTATGATTCATTGATTTCCTTTATTCTTTCCCCCTGATAATAATGGCGTAAAAACACCCATTCATTGAATCATGGTCAATATCACTTTATTGACAAGAATTTACAAAAAAGACTCTTTCGTGTCAAAGTGAAAACTGATTCTGACAAAACAATGTCAATTAAATTATCAAATGTTAAATGAGTGCACAAGTATTCATTCCCATTCTAGTGACTTGTGTCATTCATAAGATACTAATGATTGAGGCCACCAAGGCACCTATTATTCCAATGGTGGTAAATACTTTTTCAAAGGCAATGTATGCTTTGGGTGCAGACATTTTCAGAATGATTCACTTAGGGGGTATTTAGTCGTGCTGACTGGTCTATACAATGCTTTAAGAAAACTGATTCTACACAGGAATGCTAACACGTTGTGCTAATCATTGGCTCTGATGCCAGTTTCTCATTGTCATTGTCTTCTGGAGCATCACCTGCAGGTGTCGCTGGTTCAGGTGAGTGCTGGACTTTCACTTTGAACACATCCAGCTTCTCAGGAAGCAGATTTTTGTTGAAGAGCATAGACGCCAGGTAGGAGAACAACAAGATGGAAGCAATGGCAGACGCCATGGAGATGATCTTAACCGGAGAGTACTGTACATATACACCATCCTCGAGAGTGCATCCTGGGAAATGTAGGACAACTGGCAGTCCAAGGTTTGGGTCTCCGATAAGCAGTCTTAACACCAATCCCACCAGACCACCTAGAATAGCCCCGTAACCATTGGAGATTTTAAAGAAGAGGACGCAGACAAGTTGAGGGAAGATTATGATATAGGCCGATTCAGCAACAAGAATCCACAAAATAATGACACTGTTATTCAGGGCGATGAGTGATGTACCAATCAGACCCACAACAACCACAGCAACACGGAGCAGCCACAGAATCTCTCTGTCTGATGCCTGAAGAAAAAGGGAGAAGAAAAGATCAACTGTAATTGTATTCCATTTCTGCCTTCTGTTTATTCTCTTTCAAAAATTAATGTGACACCTGTACTGCAGCCGTTTTTGTGATGCAGTATTTTTTTAGGAAACATTATTTCACCTGAGGCCTCAGGATGTTCTTGTATATGTTGGAGGTGAAAACAGAAGCTGCAGAAAGCAAAGCTGAGTCAGTTGATGACATCGCTGCGGCCGCCACACATCCAATACCAATGATGGAGACAAACTGTGGCGTGAGGTGCTGCAGGGCGATGGGCAGGACGAGAGCTGCTTCCCCACGTTCATAAGGAGATGGAGAACCATAGGAGGTCATGTTCCAGTCTGAAGCATGGACACAGGAGGACAGACAGAAACATGGTCACAGTATCAGTTTGGCAGATGTGGCCTTTGAAGGGACACACAGACCCAAAAGGTAGAGTCTTTGTATTTGTCATGCATAGAAAGAGCAAATAAAGTTATTAGCATTAATTAAT
>OMNN01091508.1:0-22023 GCA_900302755.1 Chromis chromis | reverse complement strand
TTTATTGATTTATGTAATTTAATTTATTTTCTTTATTTCTATTTAATTTATTCTATTTCCTTTCATCATCACATTTTCTGTCTACGACGATGATTTATTAATTTTATCTATTTTCTATAGTTTTGTTTCATTTTATCGTCACTTTTTTCCGACTATGACTGATGATAATTTTATTCATTTATTTTATTTCCTTTAATTTTATTTCATCTTATTATTATTTTTCTCCAAGACTGATGATGATTTTATAATTTAATCTAATTCATTTTATCGTCACACGTTGTTGGTCTAGTCACTGTGTACCATTTGTGTCACTGTGTACCATTTGTGTCACCGACCAGCTGTCAGATCAGGCGTTTCCCATCATGCATTGCAGACAGGAACCTAACCCTGGTCATGTCTCGTCTCTCAGGCCCAGCCGGTTCCCGACGACACGGTGAAGAAGATCCTCGGTAACCGGGCGACCTTCAGCCCCATCGTCACCGTGGAGCCCAGGAGGAGGAAGTTCCACAAACCCATCACCATGACGATCCCGGTGCCGCCGCTGTCGGGGGAGGGGCTTAGCAACGGATACAAGGGGGACAGCACTCCCTGCCTCCGTCTCCTCTGCAGCATCACAGGTACGGCGGGAACACCTGGTGGAGGGTCGGGCATGTCTGCACCGTAACTGGAGAACAGATAGAGATAGGATAATCAAACTCAGCACAGATGTTGATCTTGACCTACCCTGGTCACCCAGTAATGTTGGGGTCAAAAGGTCAAAGGTCACAGGGCTACTTGCCATGTTTGGGTCTGCATCTCGCTTGAGTGCATTTCTAGTTTATTTTACATTAATAGACCTCGGGCGTTTACCGCATGTCCTTCCCCACTCTCTCCTGTTTTCATCTCTATCCACTGTCCTATCTAATAAAGGCATAAAAGGCCAAAAATAAATCTTAAAAAATAGATTTCTATTTCCTTTAAGTGTTAATATAAGATAAGATACACTTCACTCTTCTCTGGGGGAATTCACACGTTACAGCAGCTAAGTCGTAGAATAAAGATGGAAATATCAATAAATTATCACTTCTATTAACGGTGTCTCTTGTCTCTTGTACATGAGACGTAGAGAAATAAATGAGAATAAATGTTGAATTTAAGGGGCGTCCCAATAGCCTAATGGATATGTCATGTGACTCACATGCAGAGGCGTAGCAGCTGACCCAGGTTCGATTCCAACCTCGGACATTTACCGCATGTCCTTCCCCACTCTCTCCCGTTTCCAACTCTATCCACTGTCCTATCCCATAAAGGCATAAAAGGCCAAAAATAAATCTTTAAAAAAAAAAAAGTTGAATGTAATGTTTTGTGTCTTTAAGGTGGAACATCTCCAGCTCAGTGGGAGGACATCACAGGAACAACTCCTCTGACGTTCGTTAAGGACTGCGTCTCCTTCACCACCAATGTTTCTGCCAGGTGAGAAACAACTCAGTGCCCTCCAACGGGCAGTTTTTATCTCCACAAGTATTTGATATATATAAATGTCTCTATAAAGATCCATACTTTGTGCTATACAAGTTTCAGGCAAATCCAAGATGGTCGAGTGGAATTTGTATTTAACTCTTAACTCTTACATTTACCGTCTTAACTGACTTGATTGGCAGGTTCTGGTTGGCCGACTGCCACCAGATCCCGGAGACGGTGGGTTTGGCCACTCAGCTCTACCGGGAGCTGATCTGCGTTCCCTACATGGCCAAGTTCGTGGTGTTCGCCAAGATGAACGATCCGGTGGAGTCGAGGCTTCGCTGCTTCTGCATGACGGACGACAAGGTGGACAAAACTCTGGAGCAGCAGGAGAACTTTGAGGAGGTGGCCCGGAGCAAAGACATCGAGGTGAAGCATCGAATATAGTTTATCTGCTCTGTGGCTTTGATTCTAAAGCTTGATCCAGAGTTTATTATCAGTGAGCCTCATTTTATGGCAATTTTATGCATTGAAATGTCTCCCTCAGCTTTAAAACGGTTCTGTTATTTAAATTATTACATAAAGATAACTTGCAGCACAGGTTCATGTAGTAATAAAAGGTTTAATCAGCTATAATCTTGTACTTTCTGGAGGCCACAAAGGAGTTTTAATGTATAATATATTATAATGATGCTCTGAGATCATTCATTCATTCATGAGAATTAGGAATTTGGAAACACTGCTTGAATAGTAGTAAAAAATATGGATTATAGAGCTAAAAACAAAATAATTCAGTAAAAAAACAATTGAATTTTACAATAAATAACTAAAAATAACATTTATTGATGTTTTCATGGAGGTTTTCTTCCATATAAGAAGTTTTTACATCCCTAAAAAAGAGCACCAAAGCAATTAAATGATAAGAATCGAAAGAAATGGGAATAATCTCTATATTTTTAACTAGTTTTGTTAATTTAGACTTCATTTACTGAAGCATAAAATAAATTTTCCTCATGAAATGGTCAGAAATAACATGGAAATGGCTGAAAAACAAAATGATTCAGTAAAAAAAACAAGTTTTATCAATTGAATTTTACACTAAATAACTAAAAAATATTATTTATTGATGCTTTCATGGAGGTTTTCTTCCATATAAGAAGTTTTTACATCCCTAAAAAAGAGCACCAAAGCAATTAAATGATAAGAATAGAAAGAAATGGGAATAATATAGATATTTTGAACAAGTTTTGTTAATTTAGACTTCATTAACACGAGCATATTAGATATTTTTGCTGATGAAATGATCAGAAATAACATATAAACGCACATATTTCTGTATAATACATTATCTTTGTGTATAATATATTATAAAGATGCTATGAGATTACTCTAATTATCATATATGCATTAGGAAATCTGAAAATGCTGCTTGAATAATAGTAAAAAAAAAAAAAGGATTAGAGCTGAAAATGGCTGAAAAACAAAATAAATCACCAAAACATGAAGTTTTATCAACTAAATAGTGGTAAAGCAAAATTCTTCTTACACTAAATAACTAAAAAATAGCATTTATTGATGTTTTCATGGAGTTTTTCCTGCATAGAATAACTTTTTACATCCCTAAAACAGAGCACCAAAGCAATTAAATAATAAGAATAGAAAAAAATAGGAATAATATAGATATTTTTAACTAGTTTTGTTAATTTAGACTTCATTTATTAAACAAAACAGGCATTTTTGTTCATAAAAAGGTCAAAAATAATATAAAAACACACAGATTTCTGTATAATACATTATCTTTGTGTATAATATATTATAAAGATGCTATGAGATTACTCTAATTATCATATATGCATTAGGAAATCTGAAAATGCTGCTTGAATAATAGTTTAAAAAAAATAAGGATTAGAGCTGAAAATGGCTGAAAAACTAAATAAATCACCAAATAATAAGTTTTGTCGACTTCTTTTTACAGTTAATAAGCTAAAAATAATATTTACTGATGCTTTCATGGGGTTTTTCCTGCGTTGAAGAATCTTTAACACCCCCAAATAAAGTTTTAGCTTGCACCAAAGCAACTAAATCATAAGACTTGAAAGAAATGGGACAAATACACATTTTCTAACCATTTTTTTTAAGACTAGGACTTCATTAACTAAGCATAATAGATGTTTTTGTTCATCTAATGATCAGATTTCAGGTCTCCACGCTGCTCCCAGTTAAAGCAGGTTCCATCCCATCATCCTTCATCCACCTCTAACCTTCCTAAAACTCTTCCTGTGTCGTCGTCTTCCCTGCAGGTCCTGGAGGGCCGACCCATCTACGTGGACTGCTATGGAAACTTGGCTCCTCTGACCAAAGCCGGTCAGCAGTTAGTTCTGAACTTCTACGCCTTCAAGGAGAACCGGTTGCCCTTCTGTGTTAAGGTACCGTCACCTCCTCCTCCTCGGGCTGGATCATGGAGGTGGAAGGGGTAGAAATCTAAATTAAAGCTACTAAAACGACACTCGGCTAAATGCTGGATGTAAAGCAGCAGCACATAACCCAGTTCCCTTTCCCGCTACGTTGACCTCATGTCATTGATCGACCCATTAACTTGATGCCGTCAATAATCAATCCTCTCGCATCATTTGCTGCTCTGTTACTGTAAAAACTATCTTGGCTGCGACAAGACTAATTAAAACCACAGCAGGAGGGAACCACGTGTAGAACTTTACGTAGCAGAATCAGGCTCATTATTAAACAAATTCTCAATTAGAAAAACACTTAAAACTTCATCTTAACAGGTCATTCCATCCCAACTCACCAGCTGAGGTCATGGATTTTCTTGAAATAAAACTTCTACCTAAACCATGGAACCTTGCTAAACCCCACAGCTCTACTCCAAATACTTTTTGAGTTATGAATATTTGAAAATCGGCCCTCTGTGCAGGTCATATGTTATTAAAACATCCTATCGCAACTCATTATTGGCTCAGGAGTTGACCTTTGACTTATGCAAACCCATGAGTTAGAAACCCCCCATTAGAACATCAGACACCACAGACATTTTAACAGGGAATGTCTTCATATCCATTGAAAACATGTTAAAAGATTCAAGATGTTATATTAGTCCTTCATTATTTAAAACTTTTATGAAAACAACACATTTTTCATAGTTTTCAGCAGCTTTAATGTCACATTTGGTGGCTTTAATTGTCAGGTAAATATTTGTATTAAGGTTTTATGTGTCTGTATGGTGCCTGTTTTTAGTTTTTAGTCATAGATTTGAACCCAGGCCTAAACGCACAAATACTTCATCAACCCGTGTATCATCCACACCAAGCCGGCGTTTTGGGGTCTGAAAACCATCATTTCTGAACCTAGGTGCCAGAGTGCAAAGATTTGAAAATGGTGGTTTCGCGGCTCCGTGTTTACGCTGGATCCGAATCGTTTCTGAAACGCTTGCGTCATAGCTCCACCTCTCGATAAATGCACCAAACTCAGAAAAGGACTACAACTATGGCGCCGTACAGTGTTGGTGTGTCCTGCTGAAGCTAGTCACCCTGTTATCGCTATTACAGCAAAGTATACTTCTTCTGCATTATCACCATGTTCACCAAACAAATATGGGAAGCACAATAAACCACTTCATGTTCTATGTTTACATCGTATACAGATTTCTGCGCATGCCTAAAGTCCGGCCGCCAGTTTCCGCTTGTTCCTGTTACGCCGTCACAGCGCCACCAACAGGCTAAGTTTAGCGTTGGATCATTTTGCCAGTGCAGTTTGAAGATTGTCGGAAAGAGTCTTTCTGTTTTAAAATTACTGGCTTTATTACCTTTATTAACCCTTTAAGGCCTGAGCCTCAAAATGTCCACCTGGTCTTTTTTTCTTATTTTGATTAGAAAAACGTAAGAAAATCTCCTGTGAGTGCTGGTGCCCATTTTTTCGTTGCGATTTACTGCTAATATAGTGTCATTACGGTAATTTTACGGTAATTTCATCCAGCGGATTCCTGGGGGGGCACGAATGAAATTACCGTGCATGCATTTCTGGAGGAAAATCATGCGTACCATGCATAGCTAAATGAACTAATCGGTATAATAGATTGATAGAAAAATGGTGGCGTCCTGAGTTAAAATGTGCCAAGAAGCATTTTAGCCATGAAGCACGTTTGCACGATGTTGACGTACGTGTTCGTATTGATGTAAACCTGCAGAAACTTCTGACAGAAAAGGCAGCATAAAGAAGCTCAAATCTTCACCGTGACAAACTTAGCGCTGCACATAGTTGAAAATATTTAACAATTATGCAAACATGAGAAAAGTAGCTGCTTAAAATGTACCAAGAAGGACAAGAAACCTTAAGCAGGGAAGCCGATTTGCAGAGATTCACGGGGGAAACAAACATCCACGGTGTTGTCGTTCGCGTTGAGGTGAATCTGCAGCAGCTAGAAGGTAAAAGGTAACATGAAGAAGCCGTTTTGTCTCCTGCAGGTCCGAGATCCCAGCCAGGAGCCCTGCGGTCGTCTCACTTTCCTCAAAGAGTGCAAAACCACCAAGGGCCTCCCTCAGACGGCCGTGTGCAACCTGAACATCACCCTGCCGGCGGTGAAGAAGGTAAGGCAGCGTGGAGTCTCCATTCTCTGTCGTCACGTCCATAACCACACTCATGTGTCAGGGTTTAGTTTGGGCCCCCTTCGGTAAAACTTATATACATGACAGACAGAGAAAGACTTTGGCCAGACTGCCGCCAACTGTGTCTTTTATCTGTTTCAAGCTTCTCTCTATGTATATATCGGTTTTCTCTGCAGTGGATTCTCGTCATTGGCTGTTTCATTTTGTTCCTTTTTTGATTTGGATGACATGCTTTTTGGCTGAGGGCTTTGTGTGCAAAAGATTTATCAGGCTGGCTTTTTTTTTGTGGCTTCATTTTTGAATGTCGGCGCTTTATACTTTGACTTTTTTTGTTCGTTTTGGTGTGTGTCTTTACTTTCTCTTCGTTTGCTAAAGTGGCATCTCTTCTGAGTTGGAGCTTCTGTCAATCACTCCTTTTTCACACCCTGATGTTTCTTTCCCCCCCCCTCCTCCTCCTGCTTTCCATTATGTTACTCCTCCCCCTCCGTTTCTGCAATGCATCTTGGGAACCAGGATATGGAGTCAGATGCCGAGGACGAGGTAAACCACACCCTCCCCACCATGTGCTGGCCTCTGCGCTATATCTTTTAGCGGTCGCTGCTCTGCTCTTCATAGCCTTTATTATTATTCTTTCCGCTTCTACAAGGGCAACACAAGCTTTCCCTGTTCAAAGCAACCTTTAGCTTGCATGATATCTGATAGATCTGGAAAAACTACTTGTCCTATGTCCGATCCTTCCACCTTGCGCTCTGTAGTTTGTAGATCTGGAGTTTATTTGTCCTTAAGTTAAGATTTAAGCTCTATTAACCTGAAACCCTCTGAACCCCAAGCAGTTATTGGCGTCACGTTTTTTACTCACTGTGGGCTCATTTTTCACCAAAATATGAAGTCCTGCACCTCTATGGAAAGAAAACAACCATGTCTGAACGTCGAGAGGACTCGAACATGTCTCCTGTGCAGCGTGACACAGTTATATTACCGTAAATCATAGAAAAAGAACAAAAAAGTTGAATTTCTTTGATTTTTTTTACTGTACAAAAATTTTTAAAAATAGAATCAACAGGTTCACTGTCTTCCCAAGTGCCTACATATTTTATAAATACTGTGGAAAAATGGTGATTCTACATATTATAGATTCTTTTACATATTTAATTTGTTTCCATACTTCGTCTTCTTCCTGCTCTGTGTAAACACTGCCTGCAGTTCAGCCGAAAAAAATCCCAGAATTTTTGTCAAATGACTGTTAATCACCGCTGAGTCAGTGATGGCTTCACGGTTGTGCCAAAGAGTGCAGAATTTTTTGTTTTTTACAGAATCTGGTTCCTGCAAACGGCTTATTTTTGGCGATTTTTTAAAAACGAGACATGTAGAATAAAGTGATTTTTACAAAATATCATGGTTAAATTTTCCAACGAATCCGATGATTCCTTCTGTTTCTACAGTAGCTGGATCTGCTACCAGGGGCTGGGGGCGGGGTTATCGTGACCGGCGATCAGCAATGGAAAGGGACACACAAGTGATAATATGTGTCCTTTTTCTCCAGGACGTCTCTGGTCTGATCAGATGTATTGGAATGACTCCCGGGACACAGAAGTTTTGCACACGCACACTGTTGCGCTGAAATCCGGTACAATTGTGTCGCGGATATACGGAAGTGCCAGCGGTGGGCAACAGATGACCTCCACCTCGCCGACCTACGCGGACCTTATAAACATCTTTATAAAGGTGTTTATCTTCATAAAGATGTTTATCTTTATAAAGATAAACATAGATATTATCATCAACTTATTGCGTTTGTTTAACCGCTATGTAATGATACAAGCTTAGATAGCTTCTGGTGACGCAATGGTGGCGCAACAGGTTAAGCCCCTGACTACTGATCAGAAGGTCAGGGGATCGAACCCCACTGCGGCCACTGTTGGGCCCTTGAGCAAGGCCCTTAACCCCTGACTGCTCCCCGGGCGCTGTAAAAAAAAGCAGCAGCCCACTGCTCCTAGTATGTATAGTAGGATAGGTAAAATGCAGAAAGTGAATTTCCCCAAGGGGATTAATAAAGGATAAATTATTATTATTATAACTTGGCTCCTGGCCGGTGGAAACGCAAACCGATTCTTAGGAGGAACGGAGTTTGAACCAACTAAGCACCGAACTAGCACTAGCTCCAAACGAGAACTAGCACCAGGTTAGTGGAAACACGTTAATGGTTGCACTGAAGAGTGCTGAAGCTTTCATTTTTTACAGAAACTGATTCCTGCAAATTTTTGTTTAATTTTGACTAAAATAAAACGAAAAATTATGATTATAAGTTTACATTTGGATCATTTGACTGGCGGAAAGTTCTGAAGATTCTTTTTGTTCTTACAAATTTGGGCAATTTCTTTCCAAAAACAACACGGCTATCAAATCTGCTGGCGTATTTCGGGGTTCAGAGGGTTAAAACTGATTATTTGCACTTACAAGTCCTTGTAACTTAGAGTTTATAGCCTTATAATGACTAACTCAAGCGAATTTGACTAGCTTGGCACAATAACACTTAAGTAGTAGCACCAGCACTAACAAAATAGAGACCTGAAGTGCAGTGAATACTCTTAAAGGAGAATTTGCATTTAAATCTGGGCTTTGTTTTACATGTAAATAGCCACTAATCCAGACAAGAGGGTTTGCTTTAATCTGACAGGTCCAAATGTTGCTCATTTGGCAGCACTCTGACATGCAGGGTGAACTAGAACTGATAGGATTTTGTGTTGTTTGCTATTGTTGCAGACTGAAAAGCCAGAGCGACGTCATACCTTTGCATCCCTAGCCTTACGTAAGCGCTACAGCTATCTGGCCGAGCCTGCACTGAGTGAGTTTGACATCTTCACTAACAAACCCTTTGATGACTATAATAAGTTTCGTGGATAAGTTAGTTGCAGTTTTAATTAACCCTGTAAAAAAAAAAATGCGTGATCAAGTATGTAGATGTGACTTACCTAATGTAATAAATGCATATTTCTCATCCTACATGCACTTGTCCACATGCTTGTTTACAACATGGTACATACTTTTTTTGCATGGGTCAATGAGTGAGTTTTTGAGTTCCTGTGCCATGCTTGCCCCACGTTGTGAGTTTCTCCTGGGTTTGTTTGGTTGATTTCCGCTGCTGAGTTTCACGAGTGAAAATGCAGCAACGACAAAATTTTCCTTTGACTTTCTATGTTAAAAAAAAGGCATTTTGGAAGGGGGTCAAAGTAAAATTTTCTTTGTATGTCATTTGTCCCCTCTGAGTTGAAAGCTCTTTTTGGCTTTGTGATGATGTAGCAGCTTTGTGTGGGACAAAACAAAAACTGCATGTTAGAGGTCTTGGCTTTCTTTCAGGTGTTTTCTTTTCAGTTTTTCACAATCTCTGCTCGTCACCAATTCGACGCTGCATGACAAAATGGGCCGAAACTTTAGCCTCGGAGAGCACATTTTGTCGTATTTTGTTTGTTCTTTAAGAAAAGGAAAATGGAAACTTCTGCAGCCCTTGGCTCTATTGTATCCTAGTGTCTAAATTGTCTTTGAGGACTCTGTCATTACATGTAATTTGTGGACCAAACAGATAAAAGGCACTTTAAAAAGCGGATTGAAATCAGAGCCAGAATCCATATGCTGATTTAGAACTTCTGAAGTCCAAAGAGAGAAGTTGTTTTCGTGTAAATCCTGGTGCATTTGTCTTGCCATTTTTCTGTTTGTCGGTTGTTAGTCTTCGCCATCGTCTTTGGATTTTACTTTGCTGCCGTTTGTGCTTCAGTTTATTCCTTCTGTTGTTTTTGCTGTTGTTTGAGTCATCTCCAAGTCCTGAATCACAAAGGATCACAACTGTTTCTTTTAATAACTCCATCTTCAGTCAAATATCTTACCTCAGCACATTAAAAACTGCTGTTTTTCCTTCTTTAATACTAGGACTGCATCACTGACCAACTCTTCCTCCTCTGGTCTCCTCTTCTTTCACATTTTCCCCTTCCTTTTCCTCCCCTGACATAATTTTCTGTTATCTTTACTATCCTGCATCCTTTTGTTTGTTTTTTTTACCATTCCTTCTTTATCATTATTTCTACAAATTCACCTGAAGAAACAGCAGTTGAGCGAAGCACACCAGCAACAAGAACACTGCCTGCTGGTTACCCTCACAAACCTGTCTTTCCAACCAGACCTTACCCACCATGGTCGACTGCTCCTATTACCGTCCCTGGCCAAACAAGGCCAGTCGGAGTGGGGGGTTCCCTCGTCTCTACCGATTCACCGGCAGGCTCACCAGCTGCTTCTCCACTGAAATCCGCCTGGCCCCTTTCAACCCCTTCACCTGCATGCCCTGCAACCATCAAAGCCACCCTTGGAGCTCCACCACCAGTACCTACCATGTCGTCCCCGGTTAAATCAGTCAGCGAAATAGCATCCTCATCCCCCATCAGGTCTTACAGGACTATGCCGTCACCCATTAAAACTGTTGTCCAGCAGGGTCAGTACCCTGTCCAGGGGTCCGCCAGCCTCGTGTCCTCTGGAAGCCCATGCAAACCTGCCACAGATCCAGCTTCCATTAAAAACCTTGCTTCTGCATACACATCCAGAACATCTCCACTGCACTCGATACCCAACGGTTCTGTACCAGCTCCTGTTCCTGCTGCAGCATCGCCAAAGACACCGTACACCATGTACAATTCTAACCTGCCTTTTAAAACTTCCCTCGGGCCCACAGATGCTACCCTTTCCCCCGTTAAAAGCATCTCCAGCTTGTCCTCTTTGAAAACCTCGGTAGATTCAACGCTGGCATCCCGAGGAGGGAGAACATCTCTTTCGTCTCTCTCCTCAACTGGCCAGACGACCATTGCTTCCTCAGAACTGTCCACAATGAACGGACAAGTCTCGCCGGTTAAATATCCGTCCTCCTCCTCGACGCCGTCCTCCCCTTCTTCTCGCCTTCTCTCGGAGAGAAGCAGCAGCCTCCAGGAGAGGATTCAGGCCACGACCCAGGCGGCAACGTCTGGTGTCAGCGCAGCCATAAACGAAGCCATAGACTCATACTCTGTCTCGGGTTATGGCACCCTCAAATCACTATCCTCCTCGCGCAGATCTGCAACTGCAAGTTCTGCTTACAGTACTCTAAGATCTGTAACCATCCCACCAACCGCAGCAGTTTCATCGAACACGATGACTGTACCCGTTTTTTCTCTGGTCAACGTCATCCCAGAGCCCCCCGTCAAACCGGGGCCCGGTTCTCTCAAAATGGCTCTTCCCGACTCCCATCGTGCCTCAACCTCATCTTCCTCCTCTATGTCTTCCTGCATTACCGCAACGAAAATAAAGTCCCAGCTAAAATCCCCGCCGTTTATCACGCCGCCCATCATCCACCCGACTGCAGCTTCCAACCAGGAGATACTAAAAGATGTAGCAGACATGAAGGAAGATCTGATCAGAATGACAGCAATCCTGCAGACAGACACACAGACAGCAGCTAAAACTGTACAAACATCACATACTGGCACTCCTAAAGAGACTAAATTAGAGGACGAGGAGCCATTTACTTTAGTGGAAAAGGTGAAAGAAGATTTAGTTAAAGTTAGCGAGATATTACAGAAAGATATCAGGAGTGAAGGTAAGGCCAAAGCAGGTAAACAGAGAGCCGCAGAGGATGAATGGGAGGAATTTTCTAAAGATGAGATCGAAGAGGCTCAAAGATTCTCAGACTATTACCCTCCGTTTGATGAGAACACGCTGTTTCTTAAGCACCAGGCCATGTCGAGCAAAGACTTAGAGTTGGCTAAAGTGGTAGATTATTTAACTAATGACATGGGCGCGAGTTCTCTCTCGAAAATGGCCGAGCTAAAATGCAGGCATGAGGAGGAGGCAAAGAGGGAAGGGGAGGAAAAACAGAAACGTGTTCTCAAACCATCCATGTCCATACAAGAGCACAAACTCAAAATGCCTCCGCCAGTCTCGGGCATGCTCAGGTCTCCGTCAGAGAAGGATCTAAGCAAACTGGCCGAGTCCTATCAGGGGTCGGACACTATACTAGAATCACCCGAGGACTTGTCTCATGAGCAGGATAAGAGTCCTTTGTCGGACAGTGGGTTTGAAACGAGAAGCGAAAAAACACCCTCCGCCCCTCAAAGTGCAGAAAGTACAGGACCCAAACCTTTATTCACTGATTCGCCCATCCCTCCTTGCGTAACTGAGACCAGAACCGAGGTGGTCCACATCCGGAGCTACGACGATCCTTGCGAGCCCGGACTCATGGACGAAGCCGCTTCTGCTCTCCCCGCTTTAGAGCCGGAAGCAGCTTCGGCGAGTTCCATGAAAGCGTTGCAGATGAAAATGCCCGAAGACGACGGCATGATGAACAAAAGCGTGTGTCTTAAAGAGGAAACTCACATCACTACTACGACTAGAATGGTCTATCACAAGCCCCAGTTGACGGATGGCGCAGAGATGTTGGAGGAAGCCATGTCAGTTAGAGATATCATGAAAGCTTTCCAGTCAGGTAGGGACCCCTCTAAAGAGCTGGCAGGCCTTTTTGAGCACAAAGCCAACCAGGATTCAGTCAAAGGTGATGAGCTGACCCCTAGATTCCTAGACCGAGACATTAAATCAAAACCCAAAGTCGAAAGGATAATTGAGGTTCACATTGAAAAGGGGCACAGTAATACGGAGCCGACGGAAGTGTTTTTCAGGGAAACCAAGAAACACCCTGAGCTTTACGTCTACAAAGGCGATCGTGGAATAAGGGAACTTACCGACTACGACGAGGCCCAGCAGGAAGAAGAGGAGCTTACTGCCGAAGAATCCCTGCCCTCCTTCCTGGAAACATCTCGCGTTAACACCCCAGTGTCGCAGGAGGAGGACAGTCGGCCGAGTTCTGCCCAGCTAATAGCAGACGATTCATATAAAGCTCTCAAACTACTGAGCCAGCACTCTATAGAATACTGTGATGACGAGCTATCAGAGATCCGAGGCGAGTCTTACAGATTTGCTGAGAAAATGCTTCTATCTGAGAAACTTGATGTGTCGATGTCCCACTCTGACACAGAGGATTCAGGGGTGGCGGCTGATAAAACTCGTCACCAGGTTTCCGAGGAGAGCGGTAGTCGTAGCGCTGAGCATGGAAGCCCCAAAAGAGAATTCGGCTCTAAATCCTCAAAAGATGGGTCCCCTAAATCTGGTAAATTCATGCACAGGGATGAACCATCTCAGTTTGATAAGGTGACAGTGCTCCATTACTCTACAGAACCAGGTAGCCCAAAACATGCAGTTTGGATGCGATTTACAGAAGATAAACATGACAGGAGCAGGGACAAGCTGCTTTATGAGGATAGGGTGGACCAAACTGTAAAAGAAGCTGAAGAAAAGCTCAGCGAGGTATCGCAGTTCTTCCGTGACAAAACAGAAAAGCTCAATGATGAGCTGCAATCCCCCGAGAAAAAGCCGGTAAGACGAGAGCTAAAGGAGCCCAGATCCTGGCCTAGTTCAGCCTGCAGCAGCCCCGAGAAAACACAGCAGAAACCTAAACCAGTAGAAGAGGCGTTTAGTAGAAGCAAACTCAGGGAGCCTTCGGTTGGTAAAATGTTTGGCAGCACGACAGCAGCTGAAAAGAAAAGCTCTAGCTTACCAAGCAGCCCGCAGAAAAGTGTTTTCTCTCATACTAGTGAGGATAAAATCAAACAAACTAAGACAAGTGAGTCTGAACCATCTTCTCCTGCAAAATCGACATCCAAAGTCAGTGCTGTGAGGATGAAGTTTGAATCCGAGGCTCAGAAAGTCACTAGTCCACAGCCTAGTCCAACCAAAATTCCTCCTCCAGTGCAGCCAAAACCTTCAATAAAGAAATTGCAGGAAAGCAAACTTCCCGTTTATCAGTTCTATGCAGGAGGAAAAGCATCAAAAGTATCTGAAACATCAGAGCAAGAGAGCCCGAAAAAGGATGTAGAGAAGGACACAGATTTAAGTAAGCCTGCTTTAATATCACCATCTAAAGCCCCCAAAGTAGACAAGCTAGCAAACAAAAACATTCCAGAGGCCTCACCACAAATTAGTGAAACTAAGACTGACAGAGCAGCTGCTAAAGCGAAAGAAAGTCCTTCCACTGTTACTCAGGAAATTAAAGAAAGCAATAAAGGTCAGAAAGTTCAGACGCCTGTCGTTAATGGCACTGCTAAACTTGTAGAGAAAGACTGATGCTAAAAAATACCAACAAATCACAAAAAGTGAGTCTGCTGCCTCCAAAGAAACAACATCTGAGGTTCCCAAAAAAGACAGCGAGGAACCACTAAACAAAAACCTCAGAAAAAGGCCAGAATCTCAAATTCCCGTAAGAACAACATCCCCGTCTTTAGATAATGACCTCGCGAAGAAACAGACGATAACTAAACCCTCACAGATACCTACGTTAGCTAAACCCAAAAGTCCCGAGGCGACCCCGGTAAAAACAGATTTAACGTTTGAAATTCTAGATAACGCGCCCAAAGATTCCAACTCCAACAACCTTCCGAGCCCCAGAGAAGTGCTGGAGAAAGTCATAACCCCTCCAACTGCTGTGACAACCAAAGAGAACTTCAAGGGCATCAAAACGTTACCGGTTTACGTCAGTGTCCAGGTGGGCAGGCAGGCAGAGAGGGAAGCTAAAGGAGCACTGTACACAGTAAAACAGAAATCCAACTCGGCAATCAGTCCCTTAAGCCCAGATGATGACACATTAGAACAAGTTTCTTTTATAGACAGCTCAGGGAAAAGCCCCCTTACACCAGAGACCCCCAGCTCCGAGGAGGTCAGCTACGACCTCACGTCCAGGACCCCTGATGGCTTCATGGGATTCCTGACAGGGAAGCCGAGCCCAATTATGGAGGTATCCGAGGAATCGGAGGAAGACGACCAAGGAAAGAGCGTTTTCTCTTTTAAAGAGGTCCTACCGGGAAGCAAAACTAGCCAGGCAGACCTTGCTAATGCTAATAAAGATGAAACAAAACTCATTGATAACCAGCAGGAATTAACTGACAATTTGAACCAGAGAGAAACAAATGGCATGCACGATGAAATAACAGGGCAGGAGCAGCAAGAGGTATCGAAAGATAAAGGTATTGCATATATTGAGTTTCCTCCCCCTCCTCCTCTTGACTCGGCTTCAGAAATGTCAGACCCGGAGAGAAAAGGTTCATGTGCCTCTTCAGAGACTGAAACAGAAATGATGGAGGTAAACTTGCAAGAAGAGCACGACAAGCATCTCCTAACCGAGCCAATTATACGTATACAACCCCCCTCGCCGGTGCCACCCGATGACGAAGACGACGACGACGACGAGTCGATCTTCCAGCCGATTCCTTGTAGGAAATTCACTTCCAAAGTTCATGAGGAGGAGGACAAGAAGAAGGAGAAGGAAAAGGCTTCTAAGCCCAAAAAACCTGACAAAAACGGTAATAATGGTAATAATAACAAAGATATTCATGCCGGGTCCAATGGCTCTAATGGTTCCAGCAATGGCTCCAAGGGTTCTAATGGCAAAGGAGAGGACTATGAATATGAGCAAAATGGAAATGACCAGTCGATAACAGACTGTTCAATAGCCACAACGGCTGAATTTTCTCACGACACAGATGCAACAGAGATAGACTCCCTTGACGGGTATGAACTTCAGGATGAGGACGACGGCTTGTGTGAGTCGGCAGATTTACGACTGTTTGGTCTTCCAGACAGCCGGAGAGACGTCTGGGCAACGGACACTTACAGGTCCACTGATCGCTCTTTTCCCCCGACCAAACTAGAAGTTATTGAGGAGGAGAAAACCCCAGAGGAATGTCAAAAGGACACTTTGAAAAAAGATTCACCTCCGAATGGTGAAAAGCCTGACAGTAACGACGGAGCTAAAAGTCAGGAGCAAAAACCCTCGGATAAAGAGGGATTTTCAGACACTTACTTTAGTTATAAGTTAGAAGAGGAGTTTAATTCTCCTTTTAAGACTGTTGCTACTAAAGGGCTGGACTTTGACCCCTGGCCCAGTAAAGGTGGGGAAGAAGAAGTCGTTGACATGGGAGGGACACGGGGAAGCAATGGTGAGCCTAAGCCTTTCGGACTGGCGGTCGACGACCAGTCTCAGGCCACAACACCAGACACTACCCCGGCCCGAACGCCGACGGACGATAGCACGCCGACGAGCGAGCCAAACCCATTCCCCTTCCATGAAGGGAAGATGTTTGAGATGACGCGCAGTGGTGCGATTGACATGAGCAAGAGGGACATGGTGGAGGAGAGGCTCCAGTTTTTTCAGATTGGTGAGCATTACTTCTCCGCGGGCAGGTACAGGGTCAGGGACTTAGAGGTAGATGCCTCCTCAGAGTGTCACACTGAAGATCCCACAGATACCTTATCAGTCCCTCAAGTCTCTATTCAGACTACTACTGTTCAGTTAGAAATATCAAACACAGCTGGCAGCTACAGCACATGCAGGGACTCCAACACTGAGCCTAAATTCTCCACTTTTCGAACAGGTTTCAAAACCTCAGATGCTTCTTCTAAATGTAGAAGCACCTCTGATCATTCTAATGACACAACCTCAGGAACAACTGTAGATAGTTTTTACTGTGCAACCTATACAGATTATTGTCATTTTAATGCACTGAGCATGGCAAATTCGAACAATACACCATCATGCATGACAGATCATTATTATTCAGGTACATCCGAGCAGAGGGACTATTTGGGTCGGACTTCAGAAAGTCAGGACACACATTACCAAAGCACAACTACACCACAGATTAGCACTTCGCAAACGCAGAGCAGCAATACCAGTAGCAGCATCCCTAACTCCCATTATGTCCATTCAGACGTCTTTCAGTCTGGCAGTACTGTGTTCAACCTGTTGTCCTCTTCAGAACCGACTCTACAGTTCAGCCAGTTAGAGGACAAAAGCAGGGAGTGCAGGGCTTTTCCTAACGCAGCAATAATGACCACAGAAGCCAAAGAGGTCAAAAGCCACATATTTAAGTCCAGGTTACCAGTGAGGGTGCCCAGTGGCAAACTATGCAGTCAAAGTCGACCAGCGGTAAAAGAAAAAGCACAAGAAAATGTTGTGAAACGAGCAACGCATAAAGTCAGGGAAAGATTCGACCCTTTTGAGAATTTATTTCCTAAGTCTAGAATCCCAGTAATGAAAGCCATTAAATACCCTTCGTGTTCCCAGGAGCAGAAACGGGTTAGAACTAAATCTGCAATTAGCGATAGGATCATTAAAACCTCCAGGGGTAATAAACAGCCAACTAAAAGCAAATCCAGCACCGAACACAGATACAGTGTAACGAAAACCTCAAACGAGAGAAAAAACAGTGCAGTGGCGTCGAAAAACCTCAAAGCTAAGTCTGCGAGTAGGCGGGTAGTAGCCAAGTCTTCGGACAAAACCACTCCCAAGGAGGCTGAAAGAAAGTTAGAGGGGAAAACCACTGAGGACGAAGAGAGCTGCAGCCTGAGCACTACCAGGAACACTTCCCTGTCAGAGCCATCTAGAGCTTCTAGAAGTTCCTGCCCTTCACGCACCTCTACCTCCACCTCCACCTGCACCACCACACCAACACCATCTGCTAGAGATGTGAGAGCTGAGGTTGAGCAAGCCAGCAGTCAAAGGAGGAGAAGGAAGAGTAGGCGGACGGAGGAAGGGAGTCAGGTTGATCACCCGATCGCGGCTCCTGTCACGGAGACTAGTTTGTAAACCCTTTCTAAACGTCTTATGCTGTACTATCTTTTCTCTACGAGATGCATGCAGCTGTTGTGGGTGCCTTGTGATGTGACGTCGTGAGTGTAGCTGTCGTTTCTTCTATGTTATCTGTGTCCTGTGGTGTCCGATGTAGAGGTAAAGGCTACGACACGGACCTGGATCAAGCAGGACATGTTAGTTCGGCTAATACCAGGCTGTTAGATCTGTTAGCAAATGGAATATCTTGCATTATAATGTTCAGCTAGTGTCTTCAAGAAGGTACAAGACCCACAATTTCAACACCAGCAACACCTTTTAGTTGGTTTGCAAAAGCACACTTGGGAGGCTAAGCTAGGAGACGGTCCTTTCTAGTTTCATTTCACACTACGATAAAGCTAGCATTGCACCTCACCATAAGACGCACCACTCACCTCCACTGTAGACACAACCAGAGACCTGGATTGTTTGGGGGGGACTACGACCTTGTGTTTGTTTTGGTCTGCTTGCCTGGTTTGTAGATATCTCTTGGTGGTACTTCTGTGAAAACGATTCATCGGCTAAACTTGACAATCACGTGAACGTCAGCCGCACGAGGTATTTCCACCTTTCGTTGGGGAAACTCGGTGCAGCTGAATTTGCATTTGATCTCAAGTCGAAGCCATGAATCGCTTTCGTCGGTGAGAGGGAATGTTGCCTGATGGTAGATTGTGTGTTGTTAGTGACGTGGTACAAAACTCTTACTACTAATACTAATACGACTAAGCGTCAAATATTTCAGTGTGAACATGTGATTTCTGTTTTGTCTTTTCTGACCTCACTTATCCTCAAACTTTTGATTGTCCTTGGTATAATCCGCCTTCTCGCTGATGTTCTTTAGTCGCGCTAGCCGGAAAGGGGAGCGTACCTATGTTGCCCGGTTTTCCCAAAATGGTCCTATGTTCCCCGGTATGTATTGCAACCGGGGAACATAGGACCCTTTTGGGAAAAAACGGGGAGCATAGGACCCTTTTTAGGAAAAACGGGGAACATAGGACCCTTTTTAGGAAAAACGGGGAACATAGGACCCTTTTTAGGAAAAACGGGGAACATAGGACCCTATTTAGGAAAAATGGGGAACATAGGACTTGCAGGGAACATAGGACCCTTTTTAGGAAAAATGGGGAACATAGGACCCTTTTTAGGAAAAACGGGGAACATAGGACCCTTTCTAGGAAAAACGGGGAACATAGGACCCTTTCTAGGAAAAATGGGGAACATAGGACCCTTTTTAGGAAAAACGGGAAACATAGGACCCTTTTTAGGAAAAATGGGGAACATAGGACTTGCAGGGAACATAGGACCCTTTTTAGGAAAAACGGGGAACATAGGAACCTTTCTAGGAAAAACGGGGACCATAGGACCCTTTTTCTAAAAAAAGGGTCCTATGGTCCCCACTTTTCCCCAAAAGAGTCCTATGTTCCCCGTTTTTCCCCAGTATGTATTGCGACTGGGGAACATAGGACCCTTTTTAGGAAAAACGGGGAACATAGGACCTGAATCCAACGAGGGCTGTAGCGTCCAGGTCAATGGGTTGGTCAATATGCTCTCATCTGACCAAAGAAAAACAGATACGAGGAAAAAAGCGCTTCATCAACAGCCTTCCAGGATTAATCCATTATGTTTGGTAGCTGCCTGTGAACTCCTGTATTTTCATGACTTTGAACTTATGCAACCTACTGAAGACTGCTAGATGTCACTTATTTGTTTACTCTGAGTCAGCTCCGAACTCCAAAAAGTTAGTCTAGTTTCATATCGGACGGCACGATGATGATAGTGCTAAACAGTTTCCCAAAATGTCCAACTATTCATTTACCGAAAAATCCGGTATCGAAACTGAAATGTTGAGGAGAGTCTGGCCAGAAAAGCAGTTATTTTTTTCCAGAAGTGAGACCTGGGACAGTGAGCTAAAGTTAGTCTTTATGTTTTTTGTTTAATATGAGCTTTAGAAAATCAGTATAATTAAATAGGTATTCATTAAGTAGCTATTTAGTAGGTCTTACAGTTAAACCTCAATGTCAAGAGTCGGAACCAGACAAACTTTCAGTTCACAATCCCAATCTGTTTCTTTCTTTAAATGTCATTGAGGCCCTCTGGGAGCCCATCTGTGTGTCTCTTGCTAAGAACTACACTTAATTAATTTGGGAATTGCTGCCATAATATTGTGCTAATTGCTTGTATCCTGCCCTTCATTGCTTCCTCGCTCAGGTCCTCAGAGTCCCTGCGAGAGAACAGACCTCCGCATGGCGATAGTAGCCGACCACCTCGGACTCAGCTGGACTGGTGAGTCTGAACACGTCTCACACCCAAACCATTAATAGACGCGAGAATACCGTCTGCAGTGGTGAAGTTAACCCACTCATAAACCTCGGATGTGATGCCCGTTTTGCAACACGGATGATTCATTGTGTGAATTTTAAATAGCTCCTGTCACTGGATGAACCTGCTGCATGTCTCAGTGTTGGTTTTACAGTGTTTGCTGCCATCTGGTGGACGTTTGGCGTTAAAACATCTGAACTCAGGAGTACCGCAGTGGCTTTTATAGTCACATACATCATCACCATCATCAAACGGATGATGAAACTCGACTTTTTGTACATTTTCTCCAAACTAAAACACACTCAGCTCATGATAATGGATTTTAGGGGTTTACAAGGATGAAAAATGCACCTAGAAGTGAATGTATTGCTGTTTTTAATGACATAAAGCTCTTTGTGTTTGGGTGCAATTTAAGAGGCACAGCAAGAGGATTTCATGTTGTTTTTGTACTCGAGCAGCGATAAGGGCGTGGCCACTGCAGTTTCTGACCACCTGCACTGCAGCACTGCCCAGCATGTCTGTGGGAGTGTCCACTGTAAATATGTGCACACAGGAATCCTCCACAGTTGTAGTGGCGTGCCGGTTTGTCCAGTTCGCTTAGCGAGCGCCCGACCAGCTGAGGGAAGGAATCTAATCCATATTTAATGTGTGTTCCTTGTTGCAGAGCTGCAGTGAACATTATGTCCTCTCAGTTTTTTAGATTTATAGCCGCTGCGCTCGTCGGCACAAGCAGCATTTCACCCCTTTGTTAGCTTCAGACTGTTGGAGGTGAATTTTATTTCAGTGCTACATGTTAATCAGATAATAATAAGCAATCAAGTGCAGCTTGTAACATGAGAACCAATAAGTTTTAATGTAATTTGGAGTGCATCATCAGTGCTGCAAACCTGGAATCTGATTTAAAGAGCCCACATAATGATCATTTAGAGGGTTTTAATTTTAGTTTTGGGGAGCTACAGGAATGTGTTTACTTGCTGTATTGTATTGGAGGAAGCCGATCATTCTCTGAGAGCATGCTAAGCTAGCTGCTAGGTAGGCGTTATGCAAATGTGTTACATTGTGACATCATAAAGTAACATAAGTAAACCCTGGACTTTAAACAAGGTATTTCTGGCAGGTAAGGAAAGAATAACTTAGTTTAGCATCGACTTTGGACATAAAAAAGCACAACATGAGCTCTTTAAAATGCTTTTTGTGTATCTTTACTTGCTAATTATCGCTGCTGTTTTGTTTCACTTACACATTTTACATCCACCGCCTGTTTTAAGGCAGCTACTCCCCTTCAGATACATTGATTTTAATGCTGTCCCACCCTTTTGCAATGCTGTAGTGTTTTTTTTCCCAGCCTGTCAGCCACTGAATAACACAGAACATGACAGAGCTTTTCCTGCATTTAGGTATTTTTGGCTTTTCTTAACCCTTTAAGTCCTAGTGCGTCATCTGCGACACGTTTGGGAGAGCACACTTTGGCGTACCGTAATTATGTCACGGTTTGCACTATGGGAAAAAAATCCAACGAATTCCTTGGGGGGGCATGAATGAAATTACCGTAATGACACTATATTGGCTGTAATATTGTGTCATTACGGTAATTTAATTTGGATACGGTAATTAAATTTGGATACGAACGTCGTTGCGCTTTACAGTCAATATAGTGTCATTACGGTAATTTCATTCAGATACGAATTAAATTACCGTAATGACACTATATTGGCTGTAAAGCGCACTTTTTTTCTTTTTTTTTAACCATTTTGTAGTCAAATTAAGTAAAACAGACCTGGCGGACATTTTGAGGCTCAGGTCTTAAAGGGTTAACGTCGTCCTTCGCCTGTGTTCTTGAATGTGGAGCAGAATCTGGGCTAAAAACAATCAAGAACAAAGCTCCTGGACCAGAACCAGAACCAGA
The DNA here is from genome assembly GCA_900302755.1 of Chromis chromis. Lineage (NCBI taxonomy): Eukaryota > Metazoa > Chordata > Actinopteri > Pomacentridae > Chromis > Chromis chromis. Next base: position 11 of record OMNN01091508.1, on the reverse strand, counting down.
ACCCTTGTGAG
>OMNN01091506.1:0-32316 GCA_900302755.1 Chromis chromis | reverse complement strand
GGCTTGTAGTAACTAGTGGCTGGTAGTAACTAGTGGCTGGTAGTAACTAGTGGCTGGTAGTAACTAGTGGCTTGTAGTAACTAGTGGCTTGTGAAACCTGCTTAGAAAAAAAATCCAAATTCTTAGACATATTTAAACTTTTAAAAAAAGTAACGCAATAGTTACTTTCCCTGGTAACTAATTACCTTTATAGTGGAGTAATTGAGTTACTAACTCAGTTACTTTTTGGGAGAAGTAACTAGTAACTATAACTAATTACTTTTTAAAAGTACCGTGCCCAACACTGGTAACTATAGACTCCAGCCCCACCGCGACCCTAAAGAGGATAAAGCGGTGTATAGAAAATGGATTGATGGATGGATGTATTTGGTACTGGCATTGGTTATTATGTACACTGTTACACTGGTTTTTGCCTGAGGACTGTACTACGAAGCCAGATTAGTGGGTTAGCGAGTTATGTTGAGCCTAAAGTCAGAGTTTTCAGCATCACAAAGGTGGCTCTCTTTTAACCTGCTAGATCACCATGGTAACTTATGCTATGAGCTAACCTGGTCCAGGTTCTGTTCAGAGTTTCAGATTTGATAATAATAATGATCTAACCATTTGACCAATCCTATTCAAAGTTAACCTTAACTATACATACTAGCAGTGGGCTGCTGCATTGCAGTGCCCGGGGAGCAGTCAGGGGTTAAGGGCCTTGCTCAAGGGCCCACAGTGGTGGTGACTGGGACCAGCGAGTCGCTCTCATTTTCCCACCTCAACCTCTTGCCAGTCTGGGGACTCGAACCGGCGACCCATCAGTTACAAGTTTGCTTCACAAACCACTAAGCCACTGATGCCCCATAAATCGGCTGGGAGAGGTGTCTCCCTTTTGCCAAAACGTTTCCTGACGATTCTCTATGAGCAATACAGACTCTGTGCTGAGGGAATATGTTATATCTGCAAATATGTTGAGCAGTGCCTTACTAATATCACTGAACGAAGCCGTATTGTAACAATATGCATCGCACACTGTATGCATCGCGCTACCATGGGAACCCGACATGTATTTAGTTGGTGATGCAGAAATCGCATAAATATGTTTTAATGTTTGGTCTGTTTACACTCAACACCCCCTTTTATGTGAGTTTGAAGCAGAAAACCTGAGTTAACAAAGAAAGCCCAGCTATGACAAACTTGCTTTGTAGTATAAACCCTCTGCACACAGCACACCATGTTGTTTTTGTTTTGTAACCACTGTCTGAACAGACTCAGGTAGGAATTTTCCCATATTGTGTTTTTTACATTAAAGACACATCGATCCGCTACAACTAAATGAAGACAAAACCGAAATCCTCCTAGTCGGCCCCAAAGCAAAGAGAGAAATGCTGGTCCATAAGCTGGGGAGACTAACTCCGAGGATTAAATCGGAGGTCACAAGTCTTGGTGTTGTTTTAGATTCAGATCTAAGCTTCACTTCACATACAGTATTACCAAGGTGACAAAAACAGCTTTTTTCCACCTTAGAAACATCGCTAAATTAAGACCATTCCTAAACCAAAAAGACGCTGAGAAACTGGTTCATGCATTCATCTCAAGCCGAATTGACCATTGTAATGCTCTTTTCACTGGCCTCCCGAAAAAATCTATTGACAGACTTCAACTCATTCAAAACTCTGCAGCCAGGCTCTTAACCAGAACCAAGAGGAGAGAGCACATTAGCTCTGTTTTAGCCGCCCTGTGTAACCATGCTCAGTCACACTCTGTCATTGGCTGGTTCTAAACCCCTCGACTCTGCGTTGTGTAGTTTTTTAAATAAAGAAGTCGGGAATCTGACGTGTCGTACTTGTGCCGTTTATTGTACAACCTGGTAGATATGAAAACACTTCTGGTCAGTTGGCTCGAGCGTCTGGTGCACAGCACACTCGTGCACGCCTCTCAGGAACTGACAGTATATTTGTACACAGTAATATACTAAAACATTATAATACAAAACCATGTACCTGGTAGATATGAAAACACTTCTGGTCAGTTGGCTCGGGCGCCTGGTGCATAGCACACTGTAAGAGGAGCAGCACGTTCATTTAAGCTAATGCTCGCTCGATAGCTAGCTTACAACGTATCTCGAACTCCTCAGAAACATGTTTAAACGCATAATATGAAATATCTGTCACACATTCTACATCACAGTAGCTCATACTGCACACAGTTGTATGGAATATACAAAGGAACATCATACAAATACACATTTATCTGCCCGTGCTGTGCTCCACGACCTACCTCGTGCACGCCTCTCAGGAACTGACAGCGTGCACCGAACCCAGTGGCGCACTATAGCTCTGAAGAGGGCGCTATTGAGCCAGTAACAATAAATAAAAACCAAATCACAGCAAGTGGAATTATTTACCACATACACACCGTTACATGCACACAAGTTATTATCTTGTGGGAACAAGTTATTATCTTGTGCGCACAAGTTATGTATGTTTTTGGTGGGTGAGCTGGCTGAAGATAGCTCTCTGCTACTCGCTCATTTTACCGAAGTGTTCATGTCTGCCCAGAAAGAATCATCGGACATTATGATAACATTTTGAACATTCAGTGGCAAAATATTCTTACAATATACGAGGATAGTATCTGTTATAATCAGGGGTTAAAGTGGGCCTCTGGAGCTGAGCTCCAGCCAGAATAGACTGGCAACGTTACTAGCATTTGCTATTAGTTCAGTCATTAGTCCTGACTTGCCAGGTGAGGTGACAGCAGGACTCCATAATGAACATCCCTATAAGTACACTAAAGCCTGTATCCACATGTCTCCCTGTGTCCTGGAATTATCTTGTGGGAACAAGTTAATTATCGCACAAGATTAAAAAACAAAAAAAACAAAACACCTTTTGGGACTTTAGGGGCTCCGTAGGATACTTTTACTATTATGTTACTTTTTTTTTTTCCATATTCTGTTGTGTTCAGTTATTGCACCAGTTCATTATCAGACACAAACCATCGAGAATTTTATTGCTGGTAAAAAATATTACAATATTAGCTTAGCATATGACAATTAAGAATTTCAAATTTTAATAGTTAAAACCTGTGTTGCTGCTAAAGCAGACAATTCCTCACCTTTTCTTCCATCCCAGGGAAAAACAGTGGTTGGCAGATGTTTGGGTATTGGCACATTAGATCTACAAGACCATAAAGTTTCAGACCTTCACGTAGGTGGGAGAGAAGAGGCACCACCTGAAGTATGGCATGAAGTACAACAGCACTATAATACAGAGACGAAATATGGAGTTAGATGGTTTAAAGATTCAGGAAATCAGCATAGGGTAAACATTAGGTTACCCAATAATCTCTTTCTTCTTCTCCACATTAACAGGTCCATGATAGCCACAGCTCAGTATTTCTTCAGTTAGTTCTGTAATTTTTTCTTCTGTGGTTCACTCAAGCTTTGAAGAACACACACCAATTTCAGCCCAGACCCTCCAAATCTGAATTCAGCACATTAAAGAGCAGTAAAACGTGTACGACCTATTACCTGAGAGCTAATGGGTGTAGTTCTCTGGAATGAGTGTAGACCTGCACCCCAAACCAGCTTGCAGGTGGAAAAATTCTTGATTGCCATTTGGAGTGCGCTCCAAAATCTTGGGAAACAAATGTAAACTGTACTTCTTTAACAGGTGTGGAGTGGTTGTAAACCCCTCGGCATCTGCGCTTTCCTTTGGATCCAAAAAGGCCGGGGAAAGACCTGGAATAAAATGTGGTCACTTGACATGAAACAATACAACAGAACATTGAAAAAATGAATTGCTTCTAATGATTTAAATTATTAAATAAATGTAACAAAAAAAATTATTTTCAAAGAAACAGAATACAACGAGTGACCTAATCATTTCTGTGTGAACACTTGGTCGGCAATCTCTCCTTGTCTCTTGACTAGTTTTTTTCTTTTTTTATATTGGTTTTATATATCGCTTTTCTGTACACTCAGAGACGCTTGACATTGCATTATTCATTCACTCCATACTCGATGGTGGTAAGCTACGTACGTAGCCACAGCTGTCCTGGGGTAGACTGACAGAAGCGAGGCTGCCAATCTGCGCCATCGGCCCCTCCGACCACCACCAACCACTCACTCTCACACTGCATTCACTCAGGCTTCCTGCAGTTCCCTCACAGTCTCCCATCCAGGTACTGACCAGGCCCTACCTCGCTTAGCTTCCGAGATCTGACGGGATCAGGCATCCACAAGGCGGTATGGCCAAAGATAGTTCCATGTCTACAGGAATGACCCCATATTATTAAGATGAATCACATGCCGAGAAGTCATTCAATAAAACAATCATTCAAATGGTGATGGTAAATGGTCTGCACTTATATAGCGCTTTTATCCAAAGCGCTTTACAATGTGTTTCTCATTCACCCATTCACACACCAATGGCGACAGACTTCCATGCAAGGCGCTAATCTGCCATTGGGAGCAACTTCGGGTTCAGTGTCTTGCCCAAGGACACTTCGGCATGTGGGGGGGACCGGGGATCGAACCACCAACCTTGCCATCAGTGGACAACCCGCTCTACCACCTGAGCCACAGCCACCCTGTGCTTTTCCCTGTGCAGGAATATTTTAATTAACTTAGAACATGAAAAAAATGAAATATACATTCTCAGTGGGTCCGTTTTTAAGATGACTTTCAAGAGGTATGACTTCAATCACCTGTGTCCTCTTCTAATTAGAACGATTGGATTTTTCAGCCCAGAAAATGTTATTTTTTTCTCTGGAGTCATGACTCAGGCAAGACGAAAAGTTCCAGTGTTGAATTTAAAAAACATGCAATGGCCACTATATCAACAGTTTTTATATGTACAGTGTATTGGTTAATAAATATCCATAACATCTGAACAAAAGCTAAAATCTATGTAGATAACAGATACCTGAGTTAACTGAGGTAGAAGTGCAGGCCACAAGTGCACATGAACCTCATGAAGTGTGTGATTTGAATATGGTGGTCATAGAGAGTCCTATGATAGTTACCCAGATGCTGTGTTAGTAACCAGCATGATTATATATCCATGATATTTCAGGGGCATCTCAGGCCTCTTGACTGTTCCTCTGCTGGGCTCCAGCTGCTTGGACCAGGAAGCAGCCCAGCAGAGCTCCAGCTGCAGCTCCACCAGCCGACCTGGCACTTAACCCTGTAGTGACCTTGAAGGAGGCAGCCAGGACCCCGACTGCAGCTCCCAGCGCTGCACCTCCAGCTCTCAGCAATGATGAAGTCCAGTCGGCCTCAAGTTGCCCTACAGTGTCTCTCTGTGGACACAGAACCAAATTAACTGCATAGCAGGCTCCTGTTAACTGTCCCAGTTAAAAACCAAACAAACACAATAAAACATTTAAGACTATATTGTCTAAAATGTCTTCATTTTCGAGCAATAGTATTGGCAGGAATATAGATTACTTCAGGCTGCTTGAGACCAACACATCTGCAAAATAGGACGAGTAAACACACAAATATTGTTGTGTAATCAGTGAGTTGTTTTGGAGCGATTCATCTGAGAATGAGTTATTTTCATCCAAGCTTTTAAAGTGTTTGGAGAAAAGCTGTAATCACCAAACACTGTCTATGAAAGACTTTTCCTGCCAGAACACTGGATGCCTGAAATAACTTCCCCATTTAGGTAAAATCGCAGGTAAATTCTCTGTTTGGTACATTATTTATATTTAAAGCTCAATCTAGAATTAATCTGAATATAAATTGTTGTTTTTTTCTCAAAAATCCCTTGATAAACCAATTTCATTTGGAAAAAAATAATAGCCATAAACGATTAGAAAGTAGCACATCATAATATGGAATTATAGCAAATTCAGAACATGCTCTACTGTGTATATTTAAATTGCCAAATGTCACATAACTCTCAAGGTTTTCTGCCATGTTAGTGCTGTGGCTCTGGAGATGGAAACTTAGTTAGATTAATCAGTCAGTCCATCTGTTGGTGCTTAAATCCAATATTTCAACCCAGAGTTTTAAGATTTTAATAACTTGCTGTTGCCAAAATTGCTTGATTGCCATTAAATTAGGAAAAGACGTTCCTGTTCCCCAGAGGATGAGTCCTCGTGACTTTAGATTATTCAATCAGTGCCAGCTGCCCAACAGAATTTGCTACTTCTTGCAAAATACCTCAAAAACTGATGAATGAATTCCAATGGCGTGCTGTGTTTCAGAAGAGTTTTAAAGCGTGTCAGGAAATGTTTTAAATACATTCATGTATGATTGTGATTGAAAAGAGAGGACACTTTTAGAACATTTAGTCTTATCGATATGGTTCAATTAATGCGTGTTCCACTGAAAAAATATATTCAAGTGTATAACCATTTAGCCTTTAGAATCACATATTTCCAATATGCATGTAGAAATATATAATCACATAACCTAAATGTAATGATGGTACATGATCAGAAGGTTTAAAATCATAAAACATGGATCAAACAGCTCTGATGAAATTGTTTTGTAAGCCTCTTGTGCATCTTTTCCCCTACTAAGAGGACAGTATGTGAGGCCACAGTTTTTACCTCACAGGAAAGACTAAACAGAGATTGTATGTAGCTAGCCGGTCACACATAATGGAGTGATGCAGAAGAGTATCAGGTGATATTTATAATTTGGTGGGCTTATGACACACATTAGGCAGGGTAAAGAAGTGTGTTTAAGTTAATGCACTACATGGCTATCATCAGTTGACCAGCTCTAGCTCTTTGTACTCTCTGTGTGGAGTCCAATAAACCTTTAGGTGAACTAAAAATCACTGACTTCTCAAGTGTGTTATAATCATTTAGAATAACACAGTTAATGTGGTAGTCAGAGAAGATTTCCACCACAGCTCCAGGTTAAACCACTGTTACAAAACTAATTTCTCCAGTTAGACTTAATAAAGTTAAGCTCTGCAACATAACTATGACATTTTGCATATATATCTTTTGGACTGTATGTACTGACTCATACATTTTCAGTGTCATTATTTTTTGTGCTTAGACTTTTTGTAATAAATGTTAATAGCTGTCATTTTACTCACCTTCTCATGAAGCACAATGCCTTTATCCAACACTGGGCCTTTCTGTTCTGTCTCTGTAACTTAAAGAGTGACATGTATCAGTCAGTCAGAGGATACTCATCATTTATGTAACCATCAGTGCTGCTGAATTAAGTCGTACTCACTGGGTTTGGTGGAGTCTTGATGGTGACTCTGTGGTATAGTGAATGTCCATTTTGGTTGTCTGCTAAGCTCCTCCAGTGACTTGAAGCCTGTCATTGTTTTCCTGTGGTGGTCACCTTTATTAAAGTGCACAGTGTTCACCTCGTTTGTTCTATTAGTTTCTTTTTTCTGACAGTGTCTCTGCATCCCTTCAATCGTTGCCTTCAGCATTTTCTTTGTATCCTCATTTTCTCTCCTCAGCTGCTCAGTTTTCTCTTTGAGCTCTTTTGATTCTCTTTTGTGAGCCACCGCCATTCGCTCCAGTTCTTTATCTTTCTCCTCACATTTTTTCTGTAAGGCTGCATTCTCTCTCTCTACTTTCTTCAATTTTTCCTCTAGCGTTTCCTTGTCCGCCTCACTTTTTTGCTTTGTAGCTTTTATGACACCATCTTTGACAGCACACCTTTCACTCAGGCTTGTCATCTGTTTGTCTTTCTCCGTAATGACCTCTTTGAGCTGGTTGTTCTCCTTCTCAGCCTCTACTAATCTCTTGCTAATCTCTTCTTCATTATCTTTCTTTTGCTTCCTTTCTGTCTCTGTGGTAATCTTCAGAGATTTAACCTGCTCATCTTTTTCTTCGGCTCTCTTAATCATGTCTTCTACTGTTCTCTCCGTCTCCTTGACTATTTGTCTCAGGAGATCATTCTCCTCCTTTGCTTTCTTGAGCTGCCTTGCAGTCTTTTTGGAGCTTTTCTCCAGCTTTTTATTGCTTTGTTGGAGATTCATTAAACTCCTCAGCAAGTGTCCAGTATCATTCCCCACCACTGTCTCCTCAACCTTCTCCAGTAGTTCTCTAACCTGAATGTCTCTCAACCTATTGGAGTTATCAAAAACATGGTACCTGTTTCCACATTTGTCCACCAGCAACTGAAGTGCAGGCCATCGCTCAATGTGCTTCTCGATGGGCGTGACTCCCAGATGATCTCCCCATGTGAACAACACAATGGCTCGAGTCCACACCCAAGATCCAAGCAAGCTCAAGTGTTCCTCCACTTTTATCCTGTCGGTTTCAGTGAAGGTCTCATCACTGCGTACGACCACCAGGACAGCATGAGGAATCGGAGCACACAGAGATGCACTGTGGGTAATTTGCTGTCGTAACGCCAGTGGAGTGTCCTCAGAGCAGTATCTTCCATACCAGCCAGGAGTGTCAACAACACTGACTTGCTTTTTGTCAGTGCCACCATGTCTCTCAGTGCACTGTCTGGTTGGATGTCCAGCAGGAAAGACTTCATCTCCAAGAATAGTGTTTCCAGCTGAGCTCTTTCCAACCTGCTTCGGTCCAACAACTAGAATTCGAAGCGTTGGAATCGAGGGAGTCTCTCCTGAATTTAAGAAAAAAAGTCAGGATTTAGGCACCAACATTAGGTTCAGAAATGCTTTGATACATTTAAAAAAAAAAAAAGAGAGAATAACATATATCTTATGCATATCCCTTGATGTTAGTTAGTTTAGGTGACTGGTTCAAAATGCTTTCAAAATGGGCAACATTTGTTCAAAGAGATTTGATATATTACATACATTAACCCTGCGCTAACTGATTTTGTTGGCTTGGAGGGAGAATTAACAACCTTTTGTCAATACACTGAAATGTTGGAACCTATGTGTTGATATGGTGAAAACAATTACCCATTTACACATCCAACAGTTACAGAGCAACATTATCATTCATTTGTCTTGAATGTTAAATATACAGTGCCTAGAAAAAGTATTCTCCCCCCTTGGAAGTCCCTTTTTATCGCTTTTCAACATTGAATAATGATCAATTTAATTATCAAATTTTTTTTTTTGACTAGAATTTACAAAATAATGAATCAGTACTACCGGCTGTAAGTACACTATGAAGACAAAATAACAGTCAAAACATCTCTGTGAAAAGGTTATTGAAAAGCAAAAGTCAGGGGATGAATACAAGAAAAGTCTAGTTAAATCCATCATGAAGAAATAGAAGGAATATGGCAGATGTGTAAATCTGCCTATGGCAGGCCGTTCTCAAAAACAAAGTGACTGTGCAAGAATGACTGGTGAGGGAGGCCACCAAGACACTTATGAGTCCTCTGAAGGAGGTACAAGCTTCAGCGGCTGAGATGGGAGAGACTGTGCATACAACAACTGTTACCTGTTCTTCACCAGTAAAAGCTTTAAGGGAGCGTGGCAAAGAGAAAGACAGTATTAAATAAAGCTCATATCAAATCTCAACTATAGTTAAATAGAAGGCATGTGGGAAACTCTAAAGTCAACTGGAAGTAGGTTCTTTGGTCTGATGAGACCAAACTTAAGTATTTTTGGACATCAGACTAGATGCTAGATGTTTGGTAGACGCACATCATCACTAACACACCATACCCATCATTAAGCATGGTGGTGGCATCATGGGGATGCTTTTATTAGCAGCTTGTGAAGGTACAGGATGAAATTAATGCAGCAAAGGGAAATCCCAGAGGACAACCTGATAAAGTCTGCAAGAGAACTGGTACTTGGTAGAAGATTTGTTTCCCAGCAAGACGATGTTCTAAAGCATACAACCAAAGCTACACAAGAATTTAATTTCTGTCTGGATTTGAAAAGGGTTGTTGAATCATGATAGCCATACCACTTGACAGAGCTTGAGAAATTTTGCAAAGAATAATGGGGTAAAATTGCAGGGTCCAGACCTGTCCACAAAGACTCAATGCTGTAATTGCAACCAAATGTGAATCTACTAAATACTGACTTGAAGGGGGTGAATACTTATGCAATCACTATTACAATTTATATTTTAATTAGCTGACATTACTTTGAAGACATCCATTTTCACTTTGACATGAAAGAGTCTTTTAATTCTCGTCAAAAAGGCCACATTATATTGATCATGATTCAATGTTAAACAGCAATAAAAAGGGACAACTTTCTTTATAAGCCCCGTAAGTTAATATCTTCTCTCCTTTTTGGGCTCTATGACTTAACACTCCATTATGTTTGCCAGCGAGTTTCTAACTTTGTCTTTTGTCATTTGGTGACAAACAGACAGTGCTTTTTTGGAACTTTTTTGCTACAAACAGCTGCTTGCTCTGGTTTAAGTGATACTGTGAGAGTGGTGATAGTGAGGTGAGACAGACACCTCAACAAAGAGGCGAAAGTTCCACAGAACTGAGGGGAACTGCGGAGTTGGGTGTGAGTTTATCCCTAAAAGTGACCGCTTTCACATCACACAATGTCATATGATCCATTGTTATTGTAAACATGATTTATTATAGCTGCAGTAAGTGATGCTTACCCTTTAGAGAGCTGAGTGTACTTCTGGCCATCTGTGCATTCATTCGCCTCAAAGTCGCCCCCTCCTCTACCTGTTTCCCTTTCCTCTCACTTATCCTACAGACTTCTTTTGAGGTCACATAACCAACTCCTCTTGACTTTATGTTTCCTTCAACCATTGCATCGATCTTCTCCAAAAGCTCTGCAACCTGAGCATCATCATCTTTTCCCCACATGCTTGTGTCTAAAAGGTGGTATCTATGTGCGCATTTCTCTAAAATGGCCTTAAGAAACCCATATTTTGCAGTGTAGCTCTCCACAGAAACCCCTCTCAGCCGCTCACTTCTGGTGAATATTACTATTGTGTTTCTCCACAGGGTGTCATCCAGCAGCTCAAGTGGTCCCTCTACTGTCCATTCCCTGCCTCTGTGGGTGCTGATGGGAATAACCATGAGGAAGGCGTGAGGTCCAGGTGGGCACACGGCCATGCAGGCTGCCATGTTCACATTCACCAGGCTGGGGTGTTGAACTGAGTAGTGGATCCACCTCTCAGGGGTACTGACCACGACCACTTTACGGCTGCCATCAAGAACACCTTGTCTCTTAACACACATCTTCACGTCTCTGCTGATGTCGAACATCTGTCGGCCAAGGATGGTGTTTCCTGTCAAACTCTTCTCCAGCCAGTCATGGCCCAGGAGGACAATCCTCAGCTCCTGAGGACAGAGTTTGTCCCCTGCCAGCACACAACATTATTGAACAACAGTGTGATATGTCACTGAATCAATATTTCACACTATTCTACTGACCTACACTTAGATAAGCAGAAATTCCCCAATAAAGGCAGAAAAAACAGATTAAAAACATTGCTTTCCAAATTTGTTATGAGTAAGATCTGCATCCAGTATATTTGTTACTGTCAAGAATACACACATAAATAATTCAGATGAGTAACACTGACCACTGGCAACTTTAATTCTGATATATAAACTGCCAAAAGACTATAAATGCATCAATTTATATCCAAAATAGATTAAATGTAAATGAGCAGCATACCTTTCCATGTGTGGGTTCTGCAGGCCATCAAAACATTTTCTTCCATCTTAAATGTCAAAATATCGGTTTACAGCTGATCCATTCTATATGAAATCAATGTGTTACCTAAACAGAGCAAAGTGAAGCCACATCGACCACCATCAGCGTCAACATGAGCTTTAATGTTTGACTCAGCGTTCTGTGTGACGACTGGTCAAAGTCCAGCCAGTACAGCGCTGCTGAGGAGAGATACCATGTTATTAACACACACAGTTAACATCTCTGTGACACGGTGATTACATTAGGTAGTCATTATTTTTAAAGGCCAGAGTTCACTTTGTGATAATTTTCTACAATGGTACGGTTGTAAAAGGCACTAAAACAGGTTTTTTCAATTAGTTTCTATGAGGTGGGAGCCTATGGAGGAATAATATCTGAGTCATTTCTACATAGCCTGTTTTAAAATCAGTACAGTGCAACAGTGCCATATTTGTATAATCTAAATAGATAAAATGATTATTTTATTTTAGGCAATAGTGATACATATCGCAATGTTTTTTGTATTTTAAACATGTCCTCCCTAATGTGTGATATTACTTTACCTCAGAGTAATTGCCAGTATTACTTTTTACTTTTCTAATCTTACTTATTTTTATTTTCAGTAATGTATCTTATATTTCTCATGTCATGTACATTTGTTTTCTGAGTAATATCTGGAAAAAGAATTTCCTTTGGGATAATTACATTTTTATCCTCTTATGTATTTGTCTGTCTGTCTGTATTTTACTTGGATGCTTATTAAATTGCAGTAAATTTAGAAACTGAAAAATGTCCATTTATTTTAGCAGCCTTCAATAAAACAAGTCAAGATAACTGAACAATAACAGAAGCAAGAATCACACTCTTTCAGCTCAACTTCCCCAGAAAGCCTTTTTATTCAGATTCAAATTCAGAGTTAATGCCACAGCTGTTGCATTGCCAGTCTGTAAAAGAGTCCCTGAGTCAGAATTAACTCGATTCAGTGACTGTGCAATAATGCACATCATGCAAAAAGTAAGTGACTACAGTAAGAAACCATGATTAATTACAAAGTCGGAAAAATGCTTCGTAAGCATTGTCTGTGACTACAGCCTTCAGTCTGTGGTTTGAATTAGAAGAGGCATCGCTGAAGGTATTTACAGCTCCATAGTGTTGAGTATAATAACCTTTGCAGACAATTGTGTAAACTGCACCCAGGAGGACAGCTCAGTTTAAGTCTTCTCCTGCTGTAGCTTTTCCTTCAGTGGTACGTTTGGTTGTAGCCTGAAATCATGGTGCCGTCATTTAGAAGAGCTACTGTAAAAGGACAGAAGGGCATCTCTGTTTCTAAAATTGAGCGTCAGTCATCATTTACACTATTTACATATTTGTACAGTCTCAATGTCCTGTCACACATCCAGTGACAATATATCCAAAATGCCCTGTGGACATCTGATGGACTATTGGTTAATGTGTCATTCAAAAGGTCTAAAGAGCAGCTAAGTACATCTCTACAATTTCTAAAAGTGAGCGTGACATTCATCATTTATGTACATATTTTCAGTTTACACAGTTCACACATTATGACACACTTGTGTGACTTTCTACCGTTTTTCAATTGAAAATTGTGGATGTGTCATGATGAATGGAGGCGGATGAATGCCAATATGCCTCTGTGAAAATGGTTGTGTTCATGGAGAAAAGATGGAAGGAGAAAATGGTTCAACTACCCCTGCCCCTGCCATCACACTGAGCTACATTCTTTTTCCTTCACTGCTGTATGCACAGAGAAACTCACACAAATCCAAAGAAGTCAAAACAGTAAGAGTTGCTTTGTGATTAAATCCTTTAATATTCTCAAGTGTTTAAATCGAAGAAAACATAAAAATAGCCGTAGAAAACAAAAACTGATGCTAGATGTGCCACTAACTGGATAATCTTTGAGATTTTTAAACGTGGTGCATCTAAAGTGGTGTCAATTTGATTGTGTTCAAGAATTTCATAGAGGGGGAAAAACAACCACAAAGTACCAGTAGTTTAATTTCTTTACTGAATTAAAAAACAAAAACATCCAGTGTAAAAAGATTTTCCAAATACTGGTTTGAACTTCTGAGCAGCCATTTCTGATTTGGAATATGATTTTGACTGAACGATAGGATGGGCTGAACTGCATTTTTAGCTTATGCCGTTTGTTGGTTTGGATTTCAGAGAAAACTGATCTTTAAGAAACTATAAGAGGCAAAGATCCTAAAGGTTTCCACAAATAGCTGAGGTAACGTAACTCAAAGTATTTTTGTGTAAAAAAAATGTGGATTAATTAGAAACTGTATCTTTCATACGTAAGCGCCAACTAGATTCATTCTCATTTGTCTTCATTTCTTTATGTTAAAACGTAAGAGCAAGTTACTTGGTGACTAATCCCAACACCTTGCCTACTGTACTGGTGAACAATTTCTTAATTCTCAGTCCTTCACTACCACAGGGGTCAGCTTCTACATATTCACACAAAAATGAAGCAGCACTAATTAAGGCTTGCATGAAATCTGTCTGGTTTGAGATAACTACAGAAAGACGAAGTACACGACATATCGCTGCTGGGGAGTGATGATCCCAAAAAAATTAAGCCAACAAAACAAAATGTATGATCAATACTACATGTGGCACGGGAAGGGGAACGAGAAAGCAAATGTCCCCTCCACGTCTTGCTACTATTGTTTGCATCTTGGACCAGGAAATGTGGAGTGTCACACTGGGGGAGAGATCCACTCCTGTACTGCAGCAGCCAACATATATTCTGAGACACCATTAAAAACAATCAAATCTTGGATAAGCGACTTTAAAATTGTGAAAGGTATGAAATTGCAACTGTGCCAACAAAGGTGTGTCACTGCGTTGACATCAGTTTTGTTCACTTCCAGTGTACACAGTTACAGGACGCCTTGAACTAAAACCAACATCTTCATAAATATCCACTTGAAAGATCCAAAGTGTTTTTTTAAATTATTCACTCATTTTGGTAATCACACCAAATGAATGCATGCTACTCCACCATGCATTGTTGTAATGGGAAGAAGATCGGCTGAGTAATCAAACATAACAGAGGTAAGAGGTGGGCGCAGTTTTAAAGGGGTGGCGAATAAGCAATCCCTTGCCTGAGCAAGCTTGATTTAAGGCAAAGGTTAAAATATCACTACTACAGTCAATACCAGGAGAGCAACGTAATACGCTAACAGCTGCATGGCTACATGAAGACAGTTGGTGATCTTTTTTCAGGAATCTGGCTCCACTGACATTAAACAGCAGTTGCAGCAGTAGCAGAAGAGTCACATCAAACAGTGAGCTGCATTTCAACGGTCATGACTGGCATCGGGGTGGTATGTTGAACTGCTTCAGTGATTGGACTGGTTGAATTAACATCACATTTAGAAGGTTTAAGAATGTCTGATTAAAAATGAATGATGTATGCAAATGTTTAAATGTGTAGAGCAAAGTGAAAATAGGAGCAAATAGGAAATTGACATGTGTCAAAATGTGTCTGAAGGTTTTGGTGCTGCGGGCAACAAATGAGACCTGTAACAGATGGTAGGTATCCTTGATAGGGACAGTTTTCACATTCAAAGCCCTTGCTGTAGTTTAACAGACACCAGCCTCTCCAAACCAGGATGTTAAGGGGTCAATACACCAAGATCACAAGAGTAAAATAAAAAGGATTTTCCCACTTAAACCTTGTGGTATCTGGCCCTACAGATAATGTGGACTCTATGTTTTGAGATCTCTGCCCACAGACTTTTGCTGCTACCCCAATACAATAAGAATAAACTGTATCTCACTGTTGGTGTTCAAATGATTACAAATGAAATTTGAAGAACGCAATAGTTATGTCTCTTCCTAGAAACAACGCTCCAACTACTTACAATTTCACTTTTACATTCAACATATAGCTTCTGCTGTTAAGTTTTTCAAATATACATTTATAATAATTTCAGCACCAACAAAATCTGATTAATCTTTATTGTACTGGTATAATAGTTGAAATCTGAGTGGCAGATATCTTAGACCTGTGCATATAAGAACCATAACTACCTGCCTGGCTAAATACATCAAGGCAAAATGGTAAA
Source organism: Chromis chromis (assembly GCA_900302755.1). Classification (NCBI taxonomy): domain Eukaryota; kingdom Metazoa; phylum Chordata; class Actinopteri; family Pomacentridae; genus Chromis; species Chromis chromis. The sequence goes on along the minus strand of OMNN01091506.1, from coordinate 16,685 downwards.
CTCTGCATGATTTGGGTGTAGTGACCCCATTAAGGAAAAGCAGGCTGGGCCTCAAGGCACCGATTCCCATTACAAGTCCCACTTAGTGAGAAAAAAGGAGGTGGACGTCCTGCATGTTACAGACTGCTGTTACGGAAAAACGCTGCCCCTGGATGGAGGTTGAGATTAGAAAAGATCAAATATGTTTCGGCTTGTGTATTGTGGGTAAAAAGAATCAGCACTTCCCCCACTCCCTGATTGGCTGATGGCTGTGACAGGAAGTGGAGGTATGTGGTGCAGAGCAGAAAAATGGGCTGAATGGTGGTCCATGTGACCTCAGACATGTTGGGTGTTACTGAGATTGAATGGGACTTGGATGGGGGCTAGCTGGATTAAGAAAGATGCAGGGGAATATTGTACTGCATCTCCCCCCCCTTATGTTCTGTGATACACCAGAGAACTTGGACCCCAGACCCTCTGTACTCTCTCTCTCACTCAAGTGCCATTAGAATTTTTAACTCTGGTCTCTATTATGTTTTCACAGCTGGGTCTCCTCCCCGACCTACCAACTGACTCAACAGTAGGAGGAGAATGGAGTTGGGTAGGGGTGAGACACCGCAGGGCGACCGTACACAAACGGCCATACACGGGAGGGGGTGACACACTTTAGTTTTGTTTCTTGGCCTCCTGGTTGCCGTAACTGGAGCCTGTTTTGTTCACCTCGGTGACCCCTATGAGGCGGCGGATAGCTATGGAGGCTGGAAAGAGAACAAAAGACAAAAAAAACGAGTGAATGAGGACAGCAATACAAAGGTTAAATAACAAGGCACCTTTAGGGAATATAACAAGCTTGGAATTTCTTTTTCCTACGTAAGGAAAAGAGAAAGAAGCATCATTCTGGGAGTCATTGGTGGAGGTTCTACCTACCTATGATGAGGAAGATGGTAAAGCCAATGATGAGGAGAGGGGAGCCACTGACGACCACACCACAGGCAAATTTAATGAGGGGTGAGAGCAGCAGGGTGGCCCAGAACAGGAAGTTGAGCAGCGTCCATAGTCGGCGAGGTGGGATGATTGTGGGTCCAGGGAACTTGCCTTCCTTGCTGTACGTTTCCTGTAAGGCATCCTGAGGGACAACGCAAAGAACCGATTTGCACTGTATTCCTTAATAATAAATAACACTGCTTCATTTAGAATTAAACAACAGTAACCTCTCTGAAATCTGCGATACAAGATAAAAAATAATGTAAAGGTCACATCTGAGCTCATTAAGGAACTACTCAATTTGAAAGAACAATAAGTTGTGTTTTAAACCTTGGGGAAAAAAAACTCACAAAAATATTTCATAACAATACTCTCTGGATGTTTGCTTGTTTACAAGATGTGCGTTATGAGATTTGATGTGAACATCAGCTTTTGTAATGGTTCATATGATGCTTTATATTTTGTTAATGGATTACCTTCTCCTGGTAGAGCTTGTGCAGCCAGTTGGCGCACTCCTTCTCATCATCTGGTATTTCCTCCACAGGGAACCGCCTGGATGAGAAACAGTAAATAATTATATAAAACTAACTGCATGGTTTGGCTTCAGTGTCCTGTACAGTTTCACAGCTACACACACTCTGGGGACAGAACTAAAGATACTTGAAACTACACAGATTGGACACATAAGGACATTTTTAACTAAAAAAAATCAAACATCAGTTTTTGTCTCTACAGTCAGAAATGAGGACATTATGTACAATTACCCAAATTAAAAATAAAACTGCCTTGCTGATCTATGCTTCAATTTGCTCAGAAAAGAAACTAAGCATCAATGCTCAATTTAGATGAAATGCTTGATATTAACAAAATGGATCATATATTTAGTGTTGATGGTGAGTGACCTAAAGTTTAGAGGAATGTTCAGATGAAGTCCGTCTTTGCACTAAAACCTGATGAACCCGATCACAAAGTAATTCTTTCTTGTGGCACACTATTTTCCTGCTTCCTTGCCATGTTTTCCCCTATTCATTATTTCTCCTGCTCACATGTTATGTCCCCAGTAATAACTCTAGCAGTAAATATTAATCTTGATGATGGATGAGGGGCAACAAATGTGTGTCCCTGTCTTTAAAGGGCATGACATTAGCAAGGGAAACACTGAAGAATAATTAAGGCCGACCAACTTAAAAGAACCACTGTTAAGTTGTATTCATGCATGATTGATAAGCACAATAACCCAGTCAACCTAATTTTCCAAACCTTCTGTCTAAGTCAAGTCACATAATGGACAATAAGATGTTTCATGATCTATCAATCAAAACAAAACAACACTAATACTTTCCATTTTCCACTGGAGCTCTCATACAGTGACAAAGTGTTTCATAATAAAATGGATCACTTGTAGCCTGTAGTAGCAACATCTCACCAACAGAGGACTCCCTCACCTAAACTGCATGTCCACTCTGCTACACCGAGCATCAGTTTTCATGCTAAGTGATTTCCGTCATTAAACCATCTAGTATGTTTAACTGCCTCCAGACTACTCGACTTCCAAACTAAAAAAAATATCCTCCAGTATTCAAGCACTCTGCTTTCCATAATTATATTTGAGTAAAATCATTTAATACAGTATTTCTATAATTTATTTCTAACAAAACAAATGCTTTTCACATTCATTTCAGTGGGAGCCTCCCTATCTGGTGCCGTCTCCTCACCAGCTCTTTAATCAGGGCAGTGTCCTGTCCATCAGAGCTATTGTTCTGAAACCATCAACATGCTGGGAATGCAGCCAGTCTCACTGTCTCTTTGATTGTTATGGGGCAAAATGCAATTGGAACGAAGCCAGAGTGCTTAAAATTCATTCATCACTTTACACATGACGGAGCAGCTGGCAGTGTCACGCCTTATTACAGCAAAAACCGATGATTTAAAAGTAACGCCGGGTATCGGTGGCACTCACCTTACACTCATGTCAGCTTTGTATTTCTTGCCATTAACGATGCCCAGGAGAGTGGGAGTTTGGTTGTCTTTGAAGTTAAGAGTCACATCATACACAGCAGTTACTGCAAAAGACAGGAAAAGGAGATTGAGAATAAAAAAAGCTTTGTTCTGGACATGATGAACCTTGCTAGTGTGTTTATGTACTCTACCTGTGCCCTTAAGACACTGCAGTGTGGTGGTGAACCCTTTGGTTCGGGGTAAGAGGTGATATTTGAGTTTGGGGAGGCCTTTACTCTCTGCAACCTGCATACTGATTTGGTGCTTCTTCTCTGTAAAGCGGGTGCCCTCGCAGTACAGCAGGAACTGTCAGGAGACAAGAGCTGTGTTAATACACACACCTATGAAAAAAAAAAAAAAATCACAAGCTCGATGTGACCTCTTTTCTCTTGTCCCATCCACATACCCTACTTCTGCTTGGTTGAATTACAGATCAAGTTCACCTCATGGTAACATGATACTAAAATAAAGTCACTATCTTATCTCAGTGGTATTAAAGCAGACAGGTCGACGGCAGATCAGGAAAAAGAGAACTAACTGTGTATACCTGAACACATAAAAGCTATGTCATTAGCAGTGGCCTGATGCTTGACTTAAGGAGTAATTAGATCAACTGCTGATCTGCCTAATCTCGCCTGGAGAACTGGTCCAGTCACAGCGAAAATCTGTAACACAGTTTTAAGGATAAGGTGAACAGCAGACAGCGGGACTTGCTGTCCCAAGATAAGATGCCATGAATGCAGCCACTTTTCTGTTTTGCATCCTGCCTCTTCAAGCTGTTTACGCACATTGGAAAGTACAGTTCATGAAGTTTCACAGGAAAAAAATTAAACACACAACCTCATACTGAGACCTTTTAAATACAGCTGGTGCACTCAGGGAACTGTACTTGTGTATTACTGCCAGCATCACACTAGGTAAGAGAAACTGGGTCAAAGGGCAGCAACTTCAGCACCATTTCCCACATTTTGGAAGAACAGATTATTTCAGGAACAGCTTTAAAGCAATTAAAGAATAATTCCAGATTATTACAACTTATTTTCATGCGTCTTATTTTGGCCATTGCAATGTGTTTGGTAGTACCACTGTACTTACAACTGAGATGTGAGAGCACAAGCAGTCATGTGATCACTAAGGTTGTCAGTAGCCTCTCAACTTAATTAAACTTGTTTGGAAACAAAATAAATAAGAGCACACCATAAGACAAAACAGTTCACTGTAAATAGATTACAGGTCAGATTTCTACTTAACCTTTGACCTACTTTACTTGCCATAGTTGTGCTCACATAGCTTTCTTGTGCAAACAGGGACTATTAGCCAATTCATGGGCGATGGCTGAAGTTACAAAAATGAGACCCATAAAATTGTCATAGACTAGAATTTTTATTTAAATGACAAATTAATCATGTTATCTACGTTGTTAGTTTAGACTCCTATATGGAGCCAGTTGCTCCAACATTTTACTAAAATGATATACACAGATATCCATTCTAAGAGGTTATTTCACAATCTTAATTGTGAAACTTGGTTAGAGTTCATTTGATTTCAGAAACGCGTAGCCTTTACACACATACCAGAGGACTGATAAACACGTCCGATAGTACCTACCCACATATATTCAGGATAGTCTTTGAGCCTGTTCAGTCCTCTGAAGACAGTATTTCGGTCCTCCTCCCACTTTCTTTTGCAGAAAACAATTTCTAGAAAGTACCAGGTCCAGCCAATTAGAGGAACCTTCAGTAGCTCATGTTTAGCTAGCACTTTTGAACTCTAGAAAAGGAGGAAAGGGGCATGATTTTAACAATGATACATGCATTTTATACGGACAAACTTTAATTAAAATGCAGAAAAATGTGGGTGTCAGCACTGCTCAAAAACTACAGTTATAGTTCGGTGCTCAACTGACCCCTAAGATGCCATATCTTTCACACATGGTCCAGCCACACAGGAAGTCGATCTCATAGTTGTGGTTGAGGATGACGATGACATGCTCCTTGCCAAACTTGTCCACCGTAGCCTGGTCAGTGTATAGGGTGCAATCTGTGCCCGACCACCATTCCAGCAGCATCACCAGCTCTGCACAGAGAAGACAACACAGCAGAGGGGCATTAGGAAGGTACTGACAATTTAACACTTATTATAGAGTAATTATAAACAACACTTTAAGGTACCAAATCAAAACATTTTTTTTGTGATGGGAATTAGTCCCAAATAGAATTACAGCAAATCTGTATAAGTGTTTCGGTTTATTTTAGTGCACATTTAATGTCTGTCATTGGGGTTAATAAGAGCAGCTGTGTTTTGTGCAGGAAAAACCTCTAGTTAAGTCACAGCACATTACCTGCCCAGAACCAAGTTGCTGACAGAATGTCTACAAAGTGTTTGTGCATGACAAAACTGAAAAAGGCAGCTAAAAACACTTTCTACATAAACAGAGCACTACATTTTGCAAATGGCCAACGCATGGCTTAAAATATGTACTACTATTGTCCTTTACCTGCTGGATGTGTGATTGTTTGTGAGCTACCTGATGTCTTTTCTTGATTACATTATTTTAAATCTATAGCAACAGACAGGAGGATCATCTACTCACGACTCCAGAGGGAATAGGAGAGCCGGCAGTTGATTCTGCGATAGAGCTGCTTGTTGAACGGCCAGAGGACGCAGGTGCACAGCTGAATGAAGTTTATGATGAGGCCGCTCACCACAAACACGAAGCCCATCAGCAGCTGCAGGATGAACAGGCTCTTCAGGTAGGCCAGCAGAGCCATGGCTGAGGAGCCTGGAGAGCTGAGGAGGCTCCTCTCTATACACTACGACCAACCTGACAGAGAGCAGAGAAGGCAGGACAGAAAACAACAGAGGATGAGAAACAAAGATGAATATAATAAGCATGCAGGTTGGCAAACAATTAAAGACCAAGAGTAAACTGTAGACAATAAGACGTGGCCTGTTTAAGTCTGCTGGTCTACAGGAAAATATGCTTAAAAATTTAAACAGATAAAAGTGATTCTTACCACGGTGGAATCCTTTTACAAGCCTCGTTTACACGGACCGTCAGCCAATATCACAGTCCTGGAAAAGACAGAAGAGAGGTTGAGCAAACAGTGATGGGAAAGATACAGAAAAAGCTATCATACAGTGCTATTACACCAGAATTTAATTAAGTGCACCACACATCAGATAGGTTGAATTATGTCAGCTGACAGCATAGGAAGGGCAGAAATAACCTCTATTATTCTTAGTGTGTGTGGCAGGTTAACTGAAAAGTTAAATACTGTGACTAAACGTCTGGAACTGTAAGACAACCCTTGGGTGAATAATGTGGCATTACAGTTGTGTGGACAAGAATCACACACAATGGACTGACAAAGGCCATTGTTTTGGCTGTCCTGGTTTGATCTGAGCAGCATGGGGGTTCGCAATGTTTAAGTTTTTGTTACAATGAATGGATTTTTTTTAAAGTCTGACTTTAGGGAAAATGGCTTTTCCCTTAAATTTTAATGTTACAATGAAACACAAATTAAACTTAAAACATTATTGGAATAAAGACAGTTGCACCTTAAAGATAATAAAATACATCTAAAAAAAAATTCCAAGCAAACAAAAAAAAACATACTTTAGCTTCAGGGTTTACATTTGATCATTGCAGCTTCTCAAATGTGAAAATTTGCGGCTCTTCTTAGTTTTGTCAATTCAAATTAAAAACCTTCAGCTTCTGGCCTGTTGGCCATAAAGAACGAACTATATGAAGACTTCACTGATCTTGAACATAATGAACAGCTGCAGCCCAAGATGCTCTGCCAAAAGCCCAGACAGAGTCCTACATTTTGAGCTCTGTCTGAGCTTGTGAGAGTCTCCTTTGGGTGCTCCATTTTCCTCCGGCAGGTGAACTGGGAACATTTTGGTCAGGGTGGGACTGTGTCTGAGTAGAAGAAAAAGAATGGATGTCTAATGTCAAATGTCTAAAGATGTTTACATGGTTTGTGCACTGTCAAAAAGCCAGGCAGCCGCCGATAGCTGTTGTTCAGTCAGAGAAGACTGTACAATACATGATGTACTACACAGATACACCCTGGCCGTATCAGTAAGTATCCGTTAGAATGTCCACAGGGCAGCTAACCTTTCCTGGACTGTTACCACATCTGCACCAAAGCCCATTAAAGTGTAGGTCAAGCCAGTTTAAAGCTGTTCTGAAAAACATTTCTAATCTGAGGACAACGAAGCCACTTCACGAGTGTCAACCGGGCCTCCACCTGCTTTGTTTTACATTATGCTATCGGGTTTTAAGCTTTTATACACATGTGATTAATCAGACAATTTACCTGTACACAGGGAGCACTTGATTTGATTTACCAGAGTAAAGCATCAGTACTGCTCTAGGTCATAAATGGAAAAGCACTGGCTGTGTTTGCTCCTGATTATTATACGATTTACTATGCAGCGCTAGCAACATCGGTGTATGTACAGTCACACATATTCACAAGCTCAACTGTGTCAGCAGACCAGCAAAAAAAGAAGGCTGTCTGCTGTTAGTCTGCACGCTAGACAACAAGGGAGACAAACATTGTGAGCCAACCATGTGTCCCACTGACATAACAGTCTTGAACCGCAGACACTGTCTTTTTCTGTCTGAAATGACTGGTTTCTTACATCTTCAAACATCACTGTCCACACATAGAGTACAGTAAATGTCCAGCTTAAGAGAAAATACCCAGTGGCTGTCCTGCCCAAACAGCATACATGACATGACAGTGAGTGAAATCTGTTTAAGATATACGAGTTGCTTTTCTATCCTAACAAATCGTAAACCACCAGAAATCCACGAGGCCTCAATTTTGAAGCAATCTAAATGTGTTCACTCTTTTACCTTAAGGTTTCACCATATTTCTTTGAGGCCAGTCCCAGTTAAGAGCAAAGCAAACAGTCTTAATTTAAAGCACAGAGTTGACACAAGGCCACAAGATTATTGTGGGTCAACAACAAGTCTTATCCAGTGCAATCAATCCCTCTCACACAGTGCAACACAATACACAGACTAATGAAATGGCCTGGGTGTGAAGGAAATGAAATCTTACATGCACATCCACAGAAGCTCAGCTCAGGCTCTTGGGTCAATACACATAGAAACGGTTACAAATCTCTGGGGCTGCTGAAATATCTCTGAAGTGATGAAATACTGCACAGTTGTCTGCATTACGTTACAGATTTGACCTTTGGTCATAGTGGGAGAGCATGACAGGGAGGGTAAAGTTACACTATTGCACATTTCATAGGTAGCTAATGTAACACTTTTTGGAAATGTGGAAAACTACAGCACTAAATAAAAAGATCAAAGAGGCCAACATAGTAATTAAATCTATTATGGGTTATGAGGAAGTCCAGAATAAGCAGTGGGGAAGAGGTTTCAGTTCCTACAATGTTAATCAACCTTACAGTTCATCTTTACTTACCAGTTCTAACACAGCTTATCAGTACACTGCAGTGCAACCTGTGGGGTCATACTTTTGACCCAAGATGTCAGATAAATTAGGAAATCAGAAAGAGAATCTTTAAAAATGCACACACCTCTCTCTTTTAACTTCAAATTAGCTAGTTTAATGTATTCTGTTTCACTTGTTAAGTGTGTGATTTGATAGTATGTCAACTCATTTTTAAACTATTTTGTTTGCTTTTAGTAGCAAACAAATTGTGTTTCTGTTTCAGGAGTTTCTTTCTTTGTTTCTTTGATATCTTTGTTCACATTTATTAAATATGTTTATTTCATCTTAAAATATAAACCTGGTTTGAAAGATCAATGAAACTTCCCTAAACCAAGTAACTGATGCTTTGGTTAGTAATTTTAGGGCTAAACTTCTTCATGTATTTTTCACGGTTTTCCCTTTCTGATCAGCTGCTGTCAGTTGGCACCGTTTGGCCACAAGCAGCCAAAGGAGAAGTTTCCTGGCTGACTTCTGCTGTGGCAACAAGCAGTGACTCTGTGTGACAGTTCAGATAGTGGAATTTTCAAACGTGCCATGAACTTTGTTCTAGTTTTTCTTCACATGGTCTTTCTGCTGCTGTCTTTGTACATGCCTGGAGTCAAATAGAGTAACCAGACTTCCATTCAAGTACAAACTGAGGCCTTGATTCACAGAACTAAGTGCGTTTTACCCACCAACTTTGCGTGCATCAACGCTGCTTTATATATATATATATACACACACACACACACACACACACACACTTTGCACCTCATATCAGCAGCACTCAACATATTTAAGAATTGGTGGTGAGTGGCCAAATAAGGCCTTGAAAGAATGTTGAAAGAACCAAATTCAAATGATTGTTTTACAAGTGGAACTTTAACTATTTTTAAGTATTTATAAAATGTACTCATTAAGATGAAGGAAAATCATTTGAATTTTTCTTCATCTCTATAAATCCATTTACTTTAGAGACTTTATTGTTGCACTTTGTACTTAAATGTCTAAGAAAAGCTAAAACTACTCAAATCTAAGAGAACAGTGAAGTTAAAAGGTTTTTGCATATTTTAGTGCTAAGGAAGAACAAAGACAATTTCTCTGGTCAGTCAAACTTTGTTAAAAGTCCTGAGAATGTATTGGCCAGTGAGATCTGTATTGTGAATCAAACCAAATCGTAGGATAAATAAAGTTGAGTTAAGCAGTGTTTTAACTTCCCATTACCAAGAGTTTGTGAGACAGTGAAAAACACACTGCCAGTACACTCCAGTTAACAATGTATTGTTGACACAACTTCTATTTTTTTCCAAACATATCTGATATGTCTTTATTGCAATTCCTTAATCTTATCAGCCAACAACATGGTAATACAGACTTATCTGAGATACGTAAATATCAGCTGATAATATCAGTCTGCTGTTTTAAGGTTAAATTAGATGGGACGGCTATGTTTTTCTAAAACAGTACAAAATGGCATTTAGTTAATCTCTACTTCAGGTAAACAATTCAGCATTTCCCAGCCAAGTGCACCTGATTGGATCACTGCTCCATTCCAGCTATTGGGGTTAGTAGTTTAGTGGAGTAGGGAGTTAAACCCATTTTTGATCAAAAATGCTCACACTTGACCCTCCCCCAAGACTGAATGAGATTCTTACCAATATTAAATCCAAATAGCATCACCTCTTCATTATATCATCACATTAAACAAACAGATCAACTTTTTACGTAGTGTTAACCAAGCCACAAGCGTTCTCTTGAAATACGAGGAGTCAAAACACAGACATTTGGTTGGTTTGTCATAGAAGAGGTGTAGAGAAGTGGAAGTTCACCTCCCTGAGGGTCGAGGGTCCACCTGTGAGGCCACTCAACCTGCAGGATGGATTAGCAATGCTGACTAGGTTAAAGCTGCTTAAGGCCGGACAGCTGCCTCTGCTCTACATCACCTGAAGCACCTTCTGTACCAACAAATAACCACTGCTTGCTATGAGTCGACAATATTAGAAAGGACAGTCGGAATGTGTATTTACAGACACGAGCTAAACAATGTCAGAGTTCAACCACACCTTGGCAGGAAGTGCTACATTACCATGACATTTTAATTTTAAAAACTTAATTTGGCTTGCAAAGGTCTGCGCTCCACCTACCGCTGTGAACAGCTGAGTTATGCCTAGAAGGCCTAGGCTGACTTCTATATCTAGGAGTTTCTAATAAATTTCTAATAAGATTCATCTTAGTGTGCAGCGACCCCACGCCAAAACACCTCCCTCACATTTAACTTACCAGTAGACATAGTAGGCCAATGCCATGACCACCATTGCCCCACAAATCCCAGTGAAGATCATGACAGCACTCTGGTTCAGCATTTTGGCTCCTGGTATTCCACCAATTCAAAGTCAGAACAAAAGCATAAAGAAAAGGCCTGCAGAGAGCCGTGGATAGTCACAGGCTGTCCTGCTTCATAGCAGCATGATAATCCCACAGAAGGAAAGAGGGAGATTATGATGATGACAGCAAGAACACAGCCAGATCCAAGGACCTGTCGGAGGAGCTGCCTGATCAGCGCAAGACTTTACTGTGGAGCAAAGTGTTGACGATCAACAGAAAAATTACCAAAAAGAACAGATCTCCATTCAGAGCAAGTGTATAAAGAAAACAGCAAAAATGCTACGGTGGACTCTTATTAGAGCTCTCTAAAGAATGCTAAGAAGACGGCTATAGAGATGGCTCACAGGAAGGAAGGAGGCACACATGTACTATAAGCAGTGTCTTACATGCATTCCCATCCTCTAATCCAGTGGATCTGATTAGTGCTGATTAGCAGGCTATGGGCACCCTGGATATGTCGCATTTCATTAACATTAACAAAGAACCAGCCTAGGCTCTCCCCAGCTAAGGTGGAGTCAGGTAGGGCTGGACAATACAGATGAAAATTTTATTTTATTTTCAGCCGATATTGATATATATCAATAATTACAAATGATCTATTTGCAATAAAGATGAGGAGAATTTAACAACGTAACTTTGAATTCAAGCCCCTTACATGGAATTTAACCATTTTTTTCAGGACACAAGTAATAAATTTAATTGTAGCACAACACTGGAAAACACATGCAAATAAAAATAAATGGAGCTACACAAATTTATTGAATGATTCACATTGGTTAAAGAAAGTGCCAGCTTTGAGGTGAACTGACCAAACATCAGTAAGATGTAATAAATAAACGCAAAGGAAATTTTTTAACTTTGCGTACCCCGGGACACACAGAGGGTGACAAAGGCAAAGCCCCTACACTGCATGGATTTTGCAGGGCCGGGCCAGGACCTGGTGTCACCAAACAGGGACCTACACCGGCCTCTGTGTCATGTCAAATCAGTCAGCTCTCAGAGCAGGGTGCCAGGAGTCATCGCTTAGGTGGAGGTGGTGGGAACACAGATTAGGGGGCGTTTTCTTTTGACCGCGAAGCCGCTTTCTGCTGGCCGCAACCTTCACCAATGGAGGTCTGCAGGCACAAAGTGAGACATCCAGAGGCCCAGGCGACAGCAGTGGACTCGCATGCCTCAGAAGCCACGGGGAGAGTGAGTGAGGTCGAAGGGGCTTTATCATCAAGCGATATGGTAGGCCTTTCATGAACCAGAAAAAGCATGCTTAGGGTTTGGTCATGCAACTGAACTTTGCCATTTTGCTATGTTCCTTCGTGGCATTTAGGGAGAAACTAAGGAACATTCTATTGTCTATATTGCTGTCGTTTCATCGCCCAAGGATTCGCTTTGCCCTTAGGCACCTGTTAGCAACGCCTAACATTAGGGTTAAGTTCAAACAGATGGTCAATATTTTCCTTAAATAACCTTGTCATGTGTTGCCATGCTCTGCTTTCTCACTTGTCAGGTGTAATTAGGGATAAATGATCCTGAAGCCTGGAAATCAGCAATGTTCATTCCTCATCCTAGCACTCTCTCTTCTTTATAATACCTTGAGAATGAAAAGGCTTTACAACACACCGATATTACTCAGGCACATATAGACAGTAAACAGGGCTAGTAGGAGAGCAAACAAAAGCCTTTGGGTTCTTGCACTGAGTTAATGTGGTTCCGACAATGTGGCAGACAGAGACAGAAACAAACTGTCAAGCGTTTACTGAAGCAACCCGGCCAAAGGTTACAGTACAGTCCTGAGGTCTTACCACTGGGCGTTAAAGCCAAATACAAATGGAGATAAAAATACATTGTGATAGCTGGACAGGGAAGGTCATCCATGTTTCAAAGCACGAAGAGCTCTCAATCCTCACAGAGCACCAGTGTACTGCCAAAAACTCAATAGCAGCATCACTTATACCGTTTGTTCAGCCATATGCGATGTGTACTTTAAAGCTACATCACTTATTACCACCACGGTTAAATGTTTATCTTAGTATTACTCTTGACAGGTGAAACAAAACCTGAAGTGCATTCAGTTTATTTTATTTTGAACATGCACACATTAGCCAAAAAGCAAAAACCATTATGATGCACCAGAAGAGATTTAACGTGCACTTATCAGTTTTGGCAATATTGGATTTCAGTTTGTAAGAAAAACGGAAGGCATCACTGTCAGGGAAAAAGAAAAGAAAAGGAAATCCTACAACCAAGATGTACGATGCATTATAACACTAACATTACAACAGGGCCAATGAAAAGCTCAAAACCAGTCATTCATTGATTCCACCAGCATGTATAGTCTCTGCAGCCATCTACCATCATTTAAAATGATTACAACACCCTTTAAAGATCTTTGCCTCTGGGTGACATCTCCTATTATAATAATCAAAGTGAGCAGTGGGACTTGACTCGATATTGAGGAAATCTTGAAAGCTATTCAAACGTTTTATGCAAAGCCTCTAGAGAGGGGATTTTCTCAGAGAGGACAGGAGGTCTTTAAGGTGCTGTATATGACATTCAGAACCACTGGATGTTGCTCGAGCACCAGCATCTCAGACCAAAACAAGTGGGTAAGGAATAATAATAATAAAAACAGAGCCCATGCTAGCATTGTAAAATACACTGAAATGCTATAGCAAGTTATTGTCAGCTCAAGTAATGTTATCTTCACTTAACTTGTCTCTCCTTTGCTCCACTCATGTTTGTTCCACTGTGGTGAAACTGAGAGCATATTATAGAGCAACAGAACAGCAGACACTCTCACAATGAGCTGAAATGAAATAAGTTCACATAAATTATGTAAAAAAAAACGTCTTTATAAAAGTCCTTAGCTTTTTGGGGTACTAGTCTAACATTTGGACTGTACTCTTGCATTTACCATCTAATGTGGGAGGTCAGACATTATAAGGGGGATACTTGCACTTAAAGAATCCTGAGAGAATTCCCTAATGCCAAAGATAGTGGTTGCAAGGCACATCATGTACCTCCCTGCAAAAAAAAAATCAATGATCGTCCTAACAGCTGAACTGGGAAACACCCAGCCAGTTGTGTAAAACTGTACGCATGTGCAGTAGAAGTATAACCTGCAGAGTAAACCTTTTGTTGGGGCAAAGTCACCAAACTTATGAAGCAGATTTTATCTGATTTGACTGGTGATTCCATAAATGCAGCTTTTAATCTCCCAGTGACCATAGAAAGTGCAGTTAAGGCTCTTTCTCCCCCTTCATTTAGATGGGGGCCTCGTCCCATTAGCTGGAAACAACTGACAAGATGTATTACCAAGATGTCTGGGGAGTGGCCCATATGTTCTCTGAGGTCGTCACTCTGGTTCGATGTATAAACGCAGGGATGGCCAACAGGGTCAAAGGCAGGGACTCACATGCACTCACATGCACACATGGCTGGACTGGCTGCCAAAACAGAGGACAGAGAGCACACACAGAAGATGTGCACTCTGCTAAGGTTGCCACTACTCCACTCTATCCGTACACAGCAGATAGCCATTTGCTGCTATATTAATGTTCAAAGTCTCATATAAAGAACCTTTAACAAATTAGGTAATAAGATGGCTGACGTAGAATGGCCTTTGTCATTACTTCAACATTATTACAAATTACAACCTTTTCAAGGCTGCGTCAGCGCCTTTTCTGGATGTGGCCATAGTAACAAGTGATGACAGATAAGGCTCAAACAAAAGGTCCTTCTTGCTGTAGTTGGTGAGATAATAGGTCTGATGGCAAAAAGAGGAAGAGCTTACGTGAGAAAATGACAGAACACTTTAAACTGAATGTAAATGCTAAAAGTTACTTAGCAGTCAACCAAAATGAATAATGGGGTAATTAAACTCTACATCGCTACAAAAGTCTGGGATTACCATCCACGATGGCATTGCTCAGATAAAGGCTTATCTATGTATATGTGTTTCAAAGTCCTACAGGGCAAGATAGTGGTTGATTAGCAGATAAGGAAGATCAATAGGTCACTACTGCGTGTGAACAGAGATGTCACTCCAAATCGAACCACCACAGTTTGTTCAACTGATAGGAGCATTTATATGACTCAGAAGATCTTTACGGAAGATGCTTAACTTGGCTAACATGACAATACATGTGTGTTTTATCAAACAATTACAGATGTCAGTCTGGACTTTGGCTTATGAAAACACCCACAGACTTAATACTGTTGACTGAGAGAAAACTATTACAGTTAAAACAACACTGACTTTGCTAACGAGGAAATGCAGCAACAAATAATGGTTTTATGTGAAGTGTATTTATGTGAAGTGGTTAATGGCCTCTTGTTGATCAGAGACATTTCTCACCAGGTTAAAAGCTGGAACATTTGGATGTTTCCAGTTGTCCAGGTGAGTGCATTATAGAACATTATAGCCATAATTGGTGATTGCAATACATTTAGTCTGATTAATACGAGCAATAGCTATTAGGGGCCCCTGTGGTCAGCATGATAAAATCATGATTACAACCAATGCAGGAAAGATTAGACAGCCAAGTTGTAATTATCTCTACAGAAAATTAACAGATTGCAATTACGATAATTGCCTTCATTAATCAGAGAACCAAAAACCCCTTACACACAAACACCCACCTTGTGTAATGACTAATAATTTATCATTTAAACCAAAAATCATCAGTCACTTGTATTACCCAGCACTATAACGGTCCACATACACCCCTGTCAAGGTCAGTAACATACAGACACAACCCTGACTAACAAGTGGCTCTACAATAGCTGTGTGGAACCACTGGGTCAATATAAATATTACCACCTAATGTTCATTATTGCTGTTTATTAGATAAAACGCCCCATCAATGGACTTTGCATGTGGCTCCATTCTAACTGAACAACGTGTCCAGTAGTGAGACCACAGCTGCCTCTGGCACACAGCATGAACAGTCACACTGTTAACACGATCACTGGTAAACATCACGAAATCGCTTATAACACTGCTAGCAAAGAAGTGCTAAGGATGATGATGGGAATATTACTTGCCTGTCACGTACTGCTGGTCTCGCTGGTTAAAACTAAGGCTCAAGACTAAAGTTAGACCTGGCTTAAAGAGCCGCAGACTTCAATGAACTCCAGTAACCTTACGTCTGATGAGTGGTACGACATCGGTACGCAGGTCAACCCGGAGCCAGCTGGCGCACATGACGCACAGCGGAGCATGGAGGGCTTGCAGTTTTTTTTAACAAATGAACCCACTGATACTTTGCCATCAACTCCGGCATGTCAAACTGCACGCTGCTCCGGTGTTTTACTGTCAGTTTTGCAGCTACATTGCCTCTGAATAAAGATGCTAAAGTGAACCGAGTGCACCAATGCGGCATCACCGGGGTAATAAATGCTCAGCAACCAACTAGCCACATATCCCTTGAATCCAGACACTGACACGGCTTATCTCTGGACACACATGGCTTGGCTGCGGCCGGGGTCGTAAGCTAGCAGCCCGGTGAACACAAAGTAGCAAAAACAGAACCTTTTACATTTACATCCATGAGAAAATATACCCCACCTGTGCAACTACTGCTGTCAGAGGCGTGTACAAGTCGGTTGACAACAGCTGAACCTAAACCTGACGCGTGTGTAACTCACCAGAAGGACAGAGAGCAGCTAACGGTACATGCTAGCATGCTAAGTTAGCAAAACGGGTATAGCAGGGGTAATAATTGTTTCTGGGGGAAATAATGGAGTCGGTTAGAAGGATTGCTAAGTTGCCAGTGAATGGTAACTTTTCCCCACATAGCCCTCATCCTCTGTAAACAGGCAACTGACGTTGCACCATGCTAGCTAGCATGGTGCAACGTCAGTTGCCTGTTTACAGAGGAT
>OMNN01091462.1:0-10219 GCA_900302755.1 Chromis chromis | reverse complement strand
GAGAGAGCTGTTGTTGAACATGGTGATTGGGCACATGGCTTAAATTTAAGGTTGTTTAAAGTTTAGTTTTCTTCCCACTGTATTTATTGTTTGGTGTGTGGCTCAGTTTGCTTTGAATTTCTGAATCTTGAGTGCATGTGTGTGTGTGCGCGCGCGTGTGTGTATCTTTGTGTGTCAGCAAGGCAGGAGAGGACGTGTCCTCATATGGCAGGCCTTGATACAGCCATTTCCTGATTTGCCTCTCTTCTGATCAGAGGCTGGCTTCACAATGTTCCAGTCTTTCACCATAGGAAAATAGCCCTCCCACTCTAAAAAAAAAAGTCACGAGAAAATCAGCGTCACTTCAGGCATCAAATCCATTACACGACATGCGTATTATTCATCTGCTCTCAAGCTAGAATACTTTATTATTTAGTGCTGAATGGCTGTATAACACAAGTCTCCTTAGAGGAACTGGCTCGAGCCCAGCTTCACAATGAACTGAAGACTCTCCACTTTTGTGCATTATTGACACAAACTGCAACTGGTTGCAGTGAAATAATAAAGGTTTTGGTTCTAAAGCACCCTACCCCTGTCACATACACTCACTCAGCCCTCTAATGCCTAGTGCAAACCTGAGACTGAATCATGTTATCCTGTTAGAAGTCATCCTGTGTTTTCATTGCCACTTGAAAAGCTTTGCTGGTTGAGCTGGTCACCCTGGAAACAGCATGACTCGGATGCATCCTGAGAATTACTTTTTAAGCTCAACTGCTTTGGGAAAAAAAAACACACAACAACCCGTCTAAAATTGTGTTCTCAATCTGATTTGGCATTTTGTGGTCTGTCATTGTCAACGGCTACATTATTAACACAAACAACATGTTGCCTTAGACTTGTTTTTGTTTGTTTTATTTTGTTTGTGATGTATAATCTTAAGCCTCTGCATTGGTTGCTTTACAATATCGCAACATGTTCTGTTTTCCCAATGGCCTTACTCTATTCTTTTCTATTCTATGCATAAAACGGTCTTTGTGTATTTATCAATGAGTTTACTTTTGTTGTGGACACGACTAAACGAATGTCCACCCCTCTGTCCTCCCCTAGCTTTTCCAGCTACTGTGATGATGATGATGATTATGATAATGATGATGATGAACCTATAAGCACCTATATTTCACTAATCCTTGGCTTCTCTTTTACTACAAGGCATTAAAATATAATGGGACTGAAAAAAAAAATGAAATGAATTTCAGAAGCACTGTTGTACGGTGTTGCTTCCCTGAAAAGAACAGGTTACAAAGTACACATCTCAATTCTTAGTTTCAATGCTTTCAGCTTCGGTTTTTCCTCTGTACATGGCAGTGGGTGTGAAGATAGTAATTTAATATTTGTATAAAGTTTAATTTAATTTTACAGTGTGTATATAACTTTCTAATTAAAGCTTTCTTTTGAATGTGGAAGATGTGTCATTTTTTTCACTGGTACTCCTCCCTGTTACTGTGTGATTCTAGGAAAATATTGATCTTCCTGATAAACATTTTCATGTCAAGACATTTCCAGTGCCTGCCAACCATGGCTGTGTGTATCCGCTTGTGTTAGTCAAAAGAATATGATTCATTTTCCTGTGGATTAGTTACTCAAGGGCCTGAACCTTGTTTTGCACATGGATATCCTCCTTCAGTTCAGTTTAAATGATTGCACAAGCATACTGCCTGGAACTGTGGAGCAAGCAATCAATGTAATATTTATAAAGTTACTTGTAGTGTACCAAAGAAGTGGCCATTGTGAAACACGGTGTTGAGTAGAACCACATCTGCCCGATCAATTTAAAAATCAAAAGTCAAACATTTACTAATCCTAAATAAAAGTACATATATTGTTGGTCAAAGGTCGTCATAGTTATTTTGTTTTCCAACTGCCTCATAACAGTTTCCTGAATTATGCTGCAGTGTTCGATTAGACTGCAGAATGGCCAGCCTGAGGAACTTAACCCCTTAAAAGCTGAAGTATCTTTTGGATTACCTCATTAAACTGATTGTGCATGCCTGAAATGTGCAAAAAGGATTCCTTCTGGCTCAACTTGCAAATTATGTCCTCTGCAGGGGTGGAGCCAAGGGGTGGCCACGGCCACCACAGACTAAAGTCTGGCCCTCCCATACAGCCTGTAGTTAAGCCTTTTAGAGGGCCACACATGCTTATAGAACTGGACTTCCATCCAGTAACTATACATTTTCTGCGGAACCATTTCCCTACAGCTATTGTTCCCATACAGGTGCATGTTAACAGTGCAACCACCCCCAATTCAACCACATACAACTAAGCAGTTCTGACCAACCAGACAATGTTTCCACTGATTTTATAGTAACTCAAAGAGTTCATAATATTATCACTGAAAGGTGTATAGACAGTATAAAAATGCCTCTGTTATTATATGTAAAGAATCTTTTTCTTCATTAAAGTGTGCGTGATTTAGGTGTAACTGTAGGTTTAGTTGAAGTTCTTGTACCAACTCTTAAAGACTGTAGGGATGAAACCTAGAAGAGACATGGTTCAAACTAAACAATGGAAGACTGTCCCAGAACCTGCAGCCCAAACAAAGAAACTGAAGGTGGCTACACGCACAATACTAACATGTCTTAAGTGTACTTATATTATGTCATTTAAATTGTCAGTGTTTTATGACTGTTCCAGGTTTTAATCAACTGAGGGTTACATAAAAAAGCTTATTATACTATATATGAGTTCTCATGTACTTATACAGGACAGTGTTGTCTGCAGCATAAGACGATGATAAGAATGAGTGGCAAAAAATAGTTTATCTGACCTACATTGATTTGCTGTAAATAAATGCATATATAATTTTAAATATAACAATATAAAACCTGTCTGGCTCCTGCACTGGTCCTTTGTCCCGCTGTTACAGTTATAATTGCTGTACAAATTGTATATAATGAATCTATTGTATTTTCTCTTTAGTGTCTGAGTGACATCTAGTGGTCACATTTAGAAACGGCAACATTCAAAACCTGGGCGGGTTGATGACGTTGCATTCGGATACTTCCCGCCGTGCTTCGGCTTTTCCCGTCCTCTGCAGTGTCACCGTGTCATACGTCACGTGGGCTGTTTTCAAGCCCCCTCCCTGAAACAGCAGAGGCTCCATTTTGTTTGATTCCGGAGTTTGTAGCTACAGGCGACCGCGTGCAAGAAAAATCACCACTACGACCCTTCAGAGGTATGTGTTCAGCGATGTACATTACTTATAGTCTCATTGTGCACATTTAGCATTGTTTTAACTAGCGCTGTCTTCCGTGTGCAGGTATCATTTGTTTAAATTAGCTTGTAGCACGGCTTTGCCATATCCGCTGCCCAGGCCTCATAGCTGACTGGCTAGCTAGCTGCCGTTACCAAAACGGCAGATAGGCCAAGTCACATAAATAATGCGTATTTGTAGGCCGTGCTAGCTTAAACCTCTGGGAATAACTCCAATGTGCTGCTTGTAGTTGATTAAACATCACCATGAGTGGATGTCGTATTTTCATCGGCCGGCTGAGCCCGTCGGCCAGAGAGAAGGATGTGGAGAGGTTCTTCAAAGGATACGGCCGCATCCGAGATATTGACCTGAAGAGAGGCTTCGGTTTTGTGGTGAGTCACGTCTGTTGAACTCGATCGAGACATTTAATAACACTTTAATATGCCGAGAGGGTCGCACAGCTCTGCTTTCAAATATATAGCAAACTAGTGCATGCTTCACTTTACAGAGAGATTGTCCATCTTTACGCACCACCACTAAAGAAACCACGTTTGTATTAATTTACAGCCTACCTTTTGTTTGCTCACACATCCACAGATACACCAGTGTGATATCTGTAGATGCAAAACCCAGGAAGGATGAACTAAACTGCTACTAGGAGGCATTTCTGTATACCAAATTCACCATGATAACTATCAAAATTAGCCGAGAATGTGAAAGTAAATATAATAAAAGTCTAAATTCTCAGTTTCCAGCATCTTAAATTCTGGTTTCTTTCCTCCTCAGTGACAGTGAACTGATTATCTATGGGTTGCGAACAAAACAAGATATTTGAGGACATTATCTCAGCCTTAGAGAAACACTGATCTACATATTTCACCATTTTTTATAAAACAAATGACTGAGTAATCGAGAAAGTACTGACAGAAATTATCAGCTGATTCATTTACAATGGAAATACATACATGCATACTGCTTTTCCACACTCCATCGTTTTGTAGATTAAGTAAAAGAATAATTAAATCTACCCACTTTTTAAAGCCCCACACTTGTTAAAGTCACCAAATGAAAAATGATGATGCATGAGTTGACAGTCACTCACAAATGAAGCCCAGGTGCATTCTGTGTGCTTTGATAAACACATGATTAAAATATCTATAAGATGTCCCAAGAGTAATATGGAAATTGGGCACGGTAATTTTCAACCTGCTGTATGTATCCTGAAGCTTACAAAGACATGTTG
Source organism: Chromis chromis (assembly GCA_900302755.1). NCBI lineage: Eukaryota > Metazoa > Chordata > Actinopteri > Pomacentridae > Chromis > Chromis chromis. The sequence continues at coordinate 5,744 of OMNN01091462.1, read as the reverse complement.
TACTGCTACGTTCTAGTAAACAATGGACTGGATATGGTTTTTTAGGCCACAGTTTGGGGACTACACACACAGAGAGGCGGTGGAAATTGGTTAGATAAAATAACAATACTGATATTTGGATAAAGACTGTGTGTAAAAGCTTTTCTATGTTTGCTTTGCTGTAGGAGTTTGATGACCCTAGAGATGCTGAAGATGCTGTATATGAACTCGATGGCAAAGAGCTTTGCAATGAAAGGTATGTGGAGTTTTCATAGTGATCCACATGATGCACAGTGAATCAGATTTGTGAAAATATTCACTTGTTCTCTGTCAAACCAGGGTGACCATTGAGCACGCTCGTGTACGTCTGCGAGGTGGTCGTGGCAGAGGTGGTGGCAGTGGAGGAGGACGCTTCTCTGACCGCTATGGCCGAGGCTCCCAGAACAGTCGGAGGTAAACCTTTCACACCACCCTTAGATTAGACGCCATTCACTGGTTTTCTGATGGCATATTAGTTTTATTTCACAGAAGGAACACATGCAAATGAATGGCTCTATAATCACACTCCATTAACAGCTCAGTGTAACATTCATAATAGTCATCGTGGGTGTCTGACCCAGTTTACTTTGGATGTAGTTAGTGGACTGCAACCTAGTTTGCCGCCTTACTTAAAATGCAACACATTGAAAGTGTTAATTGCATTCTAAAGATCTGTTACTCTGAGCCAAAGTGTGTACCTCAGCTCCACAATGTTATTGTTCATTTGATTGAGTTGTTTTTCAATTTTGCTCTTGTCAGTCGTAACCCTCCTCCAATGCGCACTGAGAATCGTCTGATTGTGGAGAACTTGTCCTCTCGTGTCAGCTGGCAGGTTAGTATTGCTACATGTTTTTTTTCTCTACACAACAAGCCTCTAAGAGCTGCACCATCACAAATGTTACGTCCAGCTGTCTGCCACCAACAATATACACATACAGTTGTAGAAGTGATGCTAAAAATCTACACAGAGACTTTGTTTCTCAAATCAAATTAACAATGATAACTGACTTTGCTCATTATGATGTATCAATAAGTAGTCCAAATTGTTCTTTCAAAGTCATCGCTCTTATTTTCCTGCATCTGATGCAGTTAATTATTGAGTCAAAGAGCAGTAACATCAGCAAAACACTTAATTTGTTCCTGTTTTCAAATTTTAACCAATTCTTCACCCCTTTATTTGCCAGCCTGACTGTTGTGTCATATGGAAGAGCTCGCTTATGGTGGAGTTAACCCCTTCTGGGTCCTTCTGTCTGGGTTGAGCCTGTGGTGTCAGCCAGTCTGTCCTACTCCTAGTTGATGCCTGCTGGTCATGTGAGCGCTCGCTCCACACTAGAGGCGCTGGCGGCCCCCTTCGCTCGCTCGCAACGCCTGGTGTGTGGTTGAGAGCGAGAGAGAGGAAACAGAGTGTTGGCAGAGAGAAAGCAGAGGAAAGAGCGAGAGTCGATGGTGATGGTGGTGGCGTATTGATCGATGGTTCGTTAATTTGAGGGGCTTCGATCGATCGATATCCCCTCTCCCTTCCCCCTCTGGTGTTCCCGCACATCGTGAGCGAGAGAGTGTGAATTCCTCCCAGGTGCCCATGGATATAATCTGCTGTTATCCCGGTTATGGTGGGCTCGGAGAGCCTGCGGCCCACCCCAAAGGTTTTCGCTCTCAGGTAGTAGTTTCCTCTCTTCCACCCTGTTCACTCTCTTTACTGAGGTGGGGTGCCGAGGCAGGGGCGGTCCCGGCGCGGAGCCCTGTGCCCTCCTTGCCAGGGAAAATGGGGCTCTGAGTGCCAAACGCTGCCCAGGCGGCGCCACTGCAGTTCAGTTCATGCAGATGGTGTTCATCTCTCTGTAGTTGTAACGAGCAGTGTGTCCAAGCATCTCAAAACTGTTGCAATGACTCAGCTTTTTTTCAGAAATAGCACCTCTCAGAGTTGGTTCATATCTAAATTGACACACATTGTACCTTTTTTTGCTAAGGTTTTGTATTATTTTCTAAAACACACACACTGTTAAGTCTGGCTGGTAGAACAGACTTTGAGGTTCTTGGACTCATTCTCCTTATCTGCAGTAGTCTGTGTAGTCCTCTCAGAGAATCTAACCATCTCTCTTTTTGGGTAAATCAGTCCTGTTTTATGTCTCAGCCTGTGCTTGTTTTCTGAGCCTCTCCATAAATTGACCGAAGTTTACATATGTAGGACCTGAAAGATTTCATGAGACAAGCTGGAGAGGTGACATTCGCTGACGCACATCGTCCCAAGCTCAACGAAGGGTAAGATCATTATCTCTGTTAGAATGAACTGGTTGATCTTTATCACAGCATGACACATTCTCTACTATATTAAATCTGTATTTGTAGCTTCAGAAAATTTAAAAGCATAACCAAGATTCAATCTGATGTCATGTTTTTCCAGGGTGGTTGAGTTTGCCTCTTACAGTGATCTGAAAAATGCCCTTGAGAAACTGTCTGGAAAGGAAATCAATGGCAGGAAAATCAAGCTCATTGAAGCAGCCAAGAAGAGGTGTGTAGTCTGCTGAAAACTCCATTCACTACAAATAACATCAGTACATATAAAAGAAGTCTGATTTTGACTGAGGCACTCACTGTGACCACGATTGCCAATGTGCAGGATTCCCACTTTTCATTAACATAGCTGTTATTAAAAGTACATCCGTCCAATATTACCTAATCCATGCTGCGTTAGAAGTGCATTAGCTGGATGAGAGTTCACAAGATTACTTTAGAAGACTAACAGTAATCTGTGTTTTTTAATCCAGGAGTAGTGCAAAGATGTATACAGAAAACTTGTGAGGGTTGTCAAGGCACACGTTTATAATTTGGGTCAAAACATCACAGATTTGGTACAATGTGCTCTCCAGTTGCAGCTCTACGCTGTTGATGCATAAGCAGGTGTGTAAAATTGTAAAAGTGCGTCATGAAAGCACAGTCCTCGGTTGATTGTCCACATCATTGTAGCATCCTGCAGGAAGTACTGTGATTCTAATGTCACCAGCCAGACTGCAACACTAAAATGTTATATTCAGCTGTACTTTCTAATAAGAGAACTATATCTTGACATGGCCGATACCGCAAAAAGGAAATGAGATGTTAACCCTCTGAATCCCAAGTAGTTTAATGGGTGTTTATTGCTCATATTTATTCTCACTGTGGTCTCATTTTCACTGCAATATAAAGTCCTGCACCTCTATGGGATGGAAAGACAGCTACTTTTGATCAAACTGGGCTTGTAGCACATTGTCTACCTTACAACGATGGGAAAGAGGCATCGTTTATGTTTTGACAACGTATCACTAATGACTTATTGATGCTGGAAGCTATTCGGACCAGCCCTAACTTGTCTTCTCTCTGCCCTGTTTAAACCCATCCTGGTCTGCTCGAACAGCCACAATTATTTGAATTAGAAAAATAAAAGTGACATAACAGATTAGAGAAATGAGAAGGATTTTTCACTTTATTGGTAAAGATCTTAGTAAAAACAACATTACAATAGGTTAGGCTTTATACACGTGTTGTACAGATAGAGATTGAAAGAAATCCAACTACAGATTAATCTGATCTGATCTGAAAATGCCAAAAAATCTCAATTCCCCAAATCCAAGGTGAAGTTTTTACAATCAAGAAAAACATGAACTCCTCACATGTAAAAAGCTACAACCAGCAAAATGCTTAATGGTTACTTTCTGGCCGATTGACTTGTCAATAACTGCTGGAGCTCTTTTGTAAATAAATGTATATAATTGTCTTAATTCTGTTTTTCCAGGTCAAGAAGTCGTTCGCGATCTGAGAGCTCCTCCCGCTCGCGGTCCCGTTCCCGTGGTCGCTCACCGTCCCGCTCCCCCAGACGTTCCCGTAGCCCTGCCAAGGCCCACAACCGTTCTCGCTCCCGCAGCGGCTCCCCTGCCGGTGGGGGCTCCTCCCCCAAATCGAAGGAGCAAGTCAAACGCTCCTCCAAGACAAGTAAGTCTGCTACTCCACCCTCCCCTCCGCCTGCCCAGAGAGCCTCCGTCTCCCGTTCCCGCTCTCGTTCCCGCTCCCGCTCTCGTTCTCCTTCTACTGACAGCCAGCGCTAACGGCTGTGTGTAACTTATTGGGAATGAACAGTAGAAGAGGCTCGTTTCATCAGTAGAATCAGCTTGGAGGAGTTGGCCGCTGGAGCTCCCATCCTCCTGTGACCTCCACTGAAAGCTGAGACCAAGGTTTTCCTTGAGTACACTGTTTTTCCCTGTCTAAGTTTTTTTTTTTTTTACATCTACACAAATACATTATCAGACATGAACAGTGATGTTTAGTCCAGTGTTTTCTTTTCATTGGGGGGCATTTCAATAATCAACTTAGATAACTCCCAGTTAATTCATCCTGTTCCAGGTGCAGCTACGCAGCACCATTGTTTCCTCTCACTAAATGGCTGAGTGAACCAGCGCCTGGATCACTCAGCCATTTCTGCACTCTGAAAAACTTTGAACAGGGATTCGGTGTTTTCCAACAGTACTAGGATGATTTTGATAAATAGTGACCACTTTCTTTATTTTTTCTGTGATACTTTTGCTTGTCGGTGGGAGAATTTCTAGTCACTCGTCACGTTTTTGTCCATATCGCTCACGTTTTTTTCAAATCTTTTCACGTTTTCTCCATGTGTTCCTGCATATTGTACCTGCCACGGCTGGTGTGTGTGTATCTGTTACTTAGGATGCTTGCATGTGCTTTTGTTTGATCGAAGTTTCACATCTTATTGAACATATTTTTATTTGTGCTTCAAGCCCAAATACGAGCCAACATTATTACTAGCATTGGCAGCTTGTGTATCAAGAACATTAGTGGACAATAACGCACATTGTTCCACCAGGTAAACGGCTGTACAGTACTTTAATTTCATGTATCCTACATTCTTGCAGTGACCGTCAAACTTTTATTTTATTGAGAGCTGTAACACATTTGAAGATAAAGTCAACAATTTAATTTCACTCTTTTGCAATGGTGTTTCCTACAGAATGCAGTTTATTCCAGCATTGTAATGTTTTATTTTTTGAAATTTTATTTTATTTAGGAGTTTGTGTTCTGATTGCAGACTTCTGTTTAAATGTAATTCCAAGAATACTTGTTGGTACTGTGACTGATGTTACTGTGGTTCAAATGAACATGTAAACAAGAGTTTGGAAAAACACATTTTTGTACATGAGGATTTTATTTTCAGTGAAAAATATGATGGATGTTTGTATGATGTAGGATGACAGTAGGCTTAACCAATAAAACAATTTTAACTAAACCATGATTCCATTCATTTTATGTTCATTAGTTCCTAACAGTGAAATAAATTACAAATTAATGTATAGGTTTCAGTTCTGAATATAGTTTAATAGTCACAGGCTCAAAAATGACTTAGAAAACAACGGATTCACATCGTCTTGGTTTGCTTCTGGTAGCTCAGGTGACCTCATAGTCGACTGCAGGGTTTGTCTTCTGTCAGTCTGGAGTAAAGTCTGCATATACACTCACCAGCCACTTTATTAGGTACACCTTCCTAGTAAAAGATTGGACCCCCTTTTGCCTTCAGAACTGCCTTCATTCTTCGTGGCACACTTTCAACAAGGTGTTGGAAACATTCCTCAGAGGTTTTGGTCCATGTTGACATGATAGCATCACACAGTTGCTGCAGATTTGTCGGCTGCACATCCATGATGCCTTATCTGATCTCCCGTTCCACCACATCCCCAAGGTGC